>VZRL01003019.1:0-84525 GCA_013397895.1 Origma solitaria
TCACGAGATTCATCGTGATACCATAATACTAATGTCCATGCCCCAAAGTAATTTTGCAAAAATAGTGAATGAATAGGTATGTGAGAATTAGAATTTTTTGCCTTTACAAAAAATAAAAAAAAATTACAAAGCTTGACTGACTTTGTTTTAAAAAGTGGTTTGGTCTCCAGTGGGGAGATATACTTGTCATTTAACTTAGGTGCTCCAAATTTGATTTTTTTTTTTTGTACTCAGCAAATGCGAGATGTGGCAGTTCACTCTTGAACATGTGGGATATTTGGGAATGCGATAGGTACTGTATTGCCATCTCTGGTGGACTGAACTTGATTAACTGCCAGACACCCACCAAGCTGCTCTATCACTCCCCTTCTATCAACAAAATGGTCAGAAAATACTGTGGAATAGCTCATGACTTGGGATAAGGACAGGGAGGTTTCTTACCAATTACCATCACAGGCAAATCCAGTCTTGAACTGGGGAATTTAATTTATTGCCAATAAAAGCAAAAGAGTAGTATAGTGAGAAATTAAAGCTAAAACCACCTTCCTCCTACCCCTCCAGGGCTCTTCCCAGGCTCAATATCACTCCTAACTCTTCTACCTCCTTCCCACAAGTAGTGCAGGTCAATAGGGGCTGCAGTCAGTTATTAACACATTGTCTATGTTTCTCCTTCCTTTCTGGGAGAGCTCTTCCCCTGCTCCTGTGTGGAGTCCTTCCCTTGGGAGATACTTCATGAGCCACTTCATAACACTCCAACATGGGTCCTTTCCATGGGCTTCAGCTCTTCAAGAACTACTCCAGCATGGATCCTTTCGGCAGGATACAGTCAGGAACAAACTGCTCAAGCATGGGCTGCCCATGAGCCACAGGTCCTGCCAGGAGCGTGCTTCTGCATGGGTTCTCCTGGGTCTACAGCTCTATTCAAGGAATATCCACTTGCTCAAACGTGGGGTCCTTCACAGGTTTCAGGGGCACAGCTGCCTCATCATAGTCTGCACCCACCACAGGCTGCAGGGGAATCTGCTCCGGCGCCTGGAGCACCCCATGTTCACTGACCCTGCTATTGCAGGGTGGTTTCTCATACATTTCCTCAGTCCTCTCTCACAGCTGCTGTGCAGCCTTTTTTAACCTTCTTGTTATGCTGCTGGTGGGCTCAAATTTTGCCACTGGCAGGTTAATTTTGGAGGCATCTGGAACTGGCATTGTCCAACATGGGGAGAATTTCTTCTGTTTTCTCATAGAAGCCAGTCCTGAAAACCCCCCTGCCAAAACTTTACCACGTGTGCCATGTGTTGTCAAAATTGAGACGCTGTAAAATAGACATAAAGTAGATATCTAAGGAAATTATTAGCAAATATTTTGGGCTAGGCAACAAAGGGGGAATTATTCTTCAAGATCTCAGGGCTGAATTTATTCACCCAAGGTCCACCAAGTTCACATTGTAGAGATGAAGATCCACTTAACACTCTGAAAATGCTACCATCTACGTCTAAGAGGAAAGAGTTGATTTTAATGCTATTTCTAAACACCCTTAAGTTATACATAGAAAGTTTCCTTTGATTTTGCAATACAGAAAATAAATACTACTCAAAAAGACTACATAATTTCTGCTCTTTCAAGAACCTTTATGCTTCTGGCTTTTCTTGAAACAATTCTTCCAGCCACATTCTTCAGACACATTTTGATCTCTGCCAAAAAAAGACTCTCAGAGATTTTTTGTTTTCAACAGTTTAACTATCTGAGAGTCACTGCCTTCTTATTTGTTTTCTACCAATCATAACAACAGAATTCAGCAAAGGGCTAACTTCATTCCAACAGTAATACTGAGAAGATATCAATAGATGAGGTAAGCAAGCTAGAATACTACAACGTTAAATCTGCTTACTACAGATCACAGGCAATGCATCACTGAGATGACAAGAAAATTAAACTGATGAAAGAATAAAAACTGATAGGTAGAAGTAGACATAAGAAGCAGAAGAATCTGGTTTTCCTTAATAGTTCTTAATCTTATTTTGCAAGGAGTACATTATAAGAGTAAAAGCCACTTGTGCAGGTTCGAATAGGAAACATTATGAAAGAATTTCTCAAGACATAGTAATCAAACATCCAGCAGTTCACAGACTGGAGTAGAGAGGATAAAAAACAATCAAATATAGTCTCAAAGGCACAGTGGAGAGTAAAAAAAAATGTTAAAAGTAAAGCCTCATTTGGTAAGTAGAGTTGTACAGTAAAAAAGGAATGAACAGAATGTAAAAGTGGAAAGTTCAGAATTACCATGAAAAGTCAGCCCATTCTCAGACACAGATGTCAGTCCAAAACTCTAGGACAAATTTTATCCAAATTCATATTCTGACATGTATCATTTAGGCCCATCTCTCATAGAAATTAATGTAGAATAAAAATTTGCAGAGGAAAATCTATTTAAATTTACAGCATAGAGGTACTGAGTGCTATCTGATTTATATATGCCCAAATTGTGCCATTCATCATGTTCTTCATATTTGGCTGAATGGTCTGCTTTAAATCACAACTCAAGCAAAAATAAATCACAGCCTAATCAGAGTTTTGATTTTTTTCAAAACGTATTTTGCAACACTTAGGCCACATTCATTCTGTTGCTTTGAGTCTTTAACACTAAATAACCTAAAAAATAGTCTTATTGTAGTGCAATGATGGGTTTGTACAGAAGTTCTTAATTATTTCCTTGCCTTTTTTTTTTAATCTTTGAGCTAAACTAATGAGCAGAAATACTGAAATGAGCCTGTAACTATGCCATTGACTACTTGTGCATCCTATCTATCATAATACATATGTCAGCGCACTACTATGGTTAAAGTCATGTCAGTAGGGAAACTAATAGCGAAACACTCTTTCACTGAGTCTGAAATGTTACCTACTAAGTGCAAATTAAATTTTAAGAAAAGTTCAAATATTTGCATTATCTCTAAAATTAATTTCTCTTCAGTAGCACAATAGGCATCTTATAATAATAATCTCGATTATAAGAATTTGAATTCTGATTAATATATTGCTCTATTTACTAATCTGTACAGAACACTACAATAATATGTAGAAAGCCATTTAAAAGACACAAATTGAAGAAACATAAAAATTTTAAAAAATTATGGAAAAGACTTCACAATATTTTACTGGTGAGTAGAATAGTTTTCCTCTTTTGGGTTCTGTAATATTCTCCATGGATTCCTTTTCATTTTAGTTATTTTAACATTGATATGTGAGTTGATATTTTTCCATTAAGCATTTGAGAAGAGCTAAAATTGGAGTGCCACAATGGATAAGTCTTACAAAAGTAAGAATAGCATGCGGAAATGCAAGATTTCACTACTGAAAAACAGGTTGCTGTAGTTTTATTTTGGGTTTTTTTTAGATAAAAGTAACTTTGTATGCCATTGATTTCCTATTACCAAAGGAATTTAATAAAGTATACTTGTACTGATGCTCTGCATGTGAAGTCTACTACCTTCTTAATTCATAACAAATCTACTTTAATGCATGCTGGTGCATGATGCATATCCATAACTTTATGCTATTGGCTCAATATGTAGACTCAAAAAAACAATAACAAAATTATTTAAGTGAAAGCTTAAAACACCAAAGTATGTATGTGTAGGTGCATTTTTGAACATATGATGCTAAAGTGTTTTCAATATTGGGGGGGAGGGAGGGGCTTCACCTTTAATTCTAAACTTCTCTGTAGACTTCAGAGGATGAACACACTTGACCACAAATTTCAAGAGTAGAAGAGGAGTAAAAACCACAATAAAGTGATATACCTGGCATTGATGTTGGACTAAGCTGGACTACCTAGATTTTAAAATAACATGAAGTCTGTGGGAATGATAGTATTTCTGTGACTGTATAACATATTTTGAGATGAAACAATGAAAAGCCTATGCTTGACTTTCCAAGACATTGTGTTTGATTGCCCACAAGCAACGCTTTTAGCCATTGACAGAAGACAACAGAGATTGATCAGATGACAGAGATTACATGATACATGGGCTCCTTTCATCTGTAACTGCAGGAAAAGAAAGTATACAGTCCTTGTTTGGTGCCTGAAACTGATGTCATATGTCAATGCAACAAACAAATATAATATATAATTTGATACACTGACAAAAAACTCTTAATCTGTTTTCCAAGATATTCCTTCAGAGTAAAGATTATGTACTGAACTCATTATAATATATACCTTCCAAATACATATAAATTTAGGGTTTTTTTGAGTAATCGACACATGAATTATTGCACATACTACTATTATGATTATTCTGGATTTATTCTCAGTGAACTGGTGCAGTTTATCAATCCTCATCTAATTCATAATGCAGCACAATTAGTAAAAGGGCATGAACTTTAGCCACAAAGTGAGATTTAAAACAAAAACTAGAACATTTGCATGAGGTTTTAAGTTTTTTAGTGTAGCTCCTGATGATAATGGGTGTAACACTCAATCTGTTCTTCTGTCTTACTTCACCCTCATGCTTTTTAATTTATTAGTTACATCAATCATTAAACAATTATCTGGGGAGCTGGCTTTAAGTGAAGATAAAGTGAAGTAAGAAAAGCTGGAATTAAAACTGACCTGGATAAAACATGGTAGTTCTTCATGCAAAAAGATCAGCACTTAATTTTGGTATATTCTAGGACTGGTTTTCCCTCCTCTTTTCTCTCCATGTCTTTTATGTATTTTTCTTTCTCTTTATCCTTTCTAAACAAGTTAAAATGCAAGGAGAAAATAAAATATGGCAAAGAATGCAAGAGAATACCAATTTTCTGTTTATTTTTTTGGAAAGATACAGATTAGTACATCTGTTTACTTTTTAGAGTGGCAATCTATTTGTTCATTATGTACTAAGAAATAAAGAAATCACTCCCAATTAGTGTGTCTGATAGTTGAGAGACTGAAGAGTTCAGAATAATACAGATGGCCAGGTGGCTGTGTGGAGCTGAGCTGCCAGTTGGAGATAACCCACACCACCAGAATGAAGATTCTTTTGAATTTTGTATGGCGTTGAGAGACAGAGTAAACCTTTCTTCTCAAGAGATTTGATGTGTGAGGTCCATTTATGTAAATACACTGATCTACAGAGATGTTCTCTGCCTTTGAGCTTGTTACCCTAAATGCTCAAGACAATCAGTGGAGAGAAATAGGCATTTTGAGAGCAATCATGTACTAACTATACCTATAATTTTTCTTGACCAGAAAAAGAACTTGCAGTGATTAATTAAAGTGCAGATGTCTACATTTAATCAGATGAATTGCACCCTGGTCATGTACAGTGTTAAATTGAAGCACCAAATGGGTGTGCATTTTTGCTGTGTAAATAGAAAAAGAAATAGTGAATGTTGGACAGAAGAAGGAGGAAATGACAGAGAGAAGTAAACATGCTTGACTCAATATGGACTTCCAAAGGAGTATGCTGCTCATAGGATAGGTTATATTCTGCGCTGAAAATGAGTATACACGTTGTTTCAAGAAGCTTTTGTGAGGAACACAGTCCTGGATGGTCTAGTTTTAATTGTATACTTTAAAAGTTGATAAATCAGATAGTCTGTCACAGATGTGCTGGGATATGTTTTTAAATTATTTCTTTCTTATCTAAGCCTGCAGCAAGGAAGCTTGAAGGGAAAACTCTGAGAGAAAAATCCAATTGAATTTGGTTTTCAACAGCTTCAGAAAGGAAGAATCTTACTGGAATTATCAGTGAAATTGAAATGAAGCTATGCTCACCAAAGCATAAGAAATGCATCACAACCAACATGCATTTGAATATAGCTTTGCAGCTCTAAAAAATATTAAGTTTTAGCTTCCTTACTTGAGATACTTTGTTAGGTGGCAAGGGAAGAACTTGGCCTAGTACAATATATCTCATTCCCTGCATAATAAATGGAGAGAGGTAAGTGATTCCTAAAAGATGTCATATCTGACCAAGTTTTGGCACCTAGGATGTAACTTGCCTTAAGTGTTTATGGACATTCAAGAATAAGGCTTAGCCTGAGATAATAATCTGGGCGGTGCTATAGACATTGGAGAGAAACAGTTTCTCTCAGGGAACAACTAAACAGACACAGACAGCATTTACTGTGTGGGTGCCAAGCTGCCCATTGCTCTGCATTGATTACAGATGGACTCTGGCTCATTGTCGTAAGCGAGTCTCCTCACTAGTGAACAGCAAAAGGTAGGGGAGACGTTCCAGCCTTGATGTATCACAGAATCATAGAATGGCTTGGGTTGGGATGTGAAAGATTATTTGGTTCTAAACCCCCACCATAGGTAGGGATGTCACCCACTACACACAGTAGCTCAAAGCTCTATCTAACCCAGCCTTGAACAGTTCATCCACGACTTCTCTGGGCATCCTGTGCCAGTGACTCATCATCCTCACAGTAAAGAATTTCTTCCTAACATCTAACTCAGTTCTCTCCTCTCTTTATACCTGCCTGTGTAAAAATGCTCTCTCTCTTTTTGATAAGTCCCTTTTAAGCCCTGTAAGTCCACAATGACATCACTCCTTGATCCTTCTCTTCTCCAGGCTGAACAACTCCAACTCTCAGCCTGGCTTCACAGGAGAGGTACTCCAGTCCTCCAATCAGCTTTGTGGCTTTTCCTGGACTTGCTTTAACAGATCCATGTCTTTCTTGCGCTGAGAACCCCAGAGCTGATGCAGCACTTCAGGTGGGGTCTCACCAGAGCAGAGCAGAGGGGCAGAATCCCCTCCTTTGACCTGCTGGCCACAGTGCTTTGGATGCAACCCAGGAAATAGTTGGTAAATACACACTCTTGGCTCATGTCCAGCTGTTCACCAACAGAAACCCCAAGTCCTTCCTTGCAGCACTGCTCTCAATCACATTTTCCTCCCAGTCTGTACTCATGCCTGGGACTGCCCAGACCCAGGGGCAAGATCTTGCACTCTGACTTGTTAAACTTCATGAGTTTCTCATGGGCCCGCATCTCAAGTTTGTCCAGATCCCTTGGATGTCATCCCTTCTTTCTGTTGAGTCAACTTCAGCACTCAGCTTTGTGTCATTTGCAAACTTTCCAAGGGTCCACTCGATCTCACTGTTTATGACATTGATAAGATATCAAGGAATACCAGTTGCAAGACAGAGCCTTGAGGGAAACCAAATGACACTGACTAATGCGGGGTGGCTGTAGAGTGGATAGATCTGCTGCATGTTCTGAAAGTGCCTTGGTTGCTCAGGCAGACACTTCCAGCCAGTGCATGTGACACTGTGCAAGCAGACCACTTCTCTCATCTGTGCCGGTGGATAGCACAGCCACGCACACACACACACCTCCCCCAGAGCTTTGGATAGCTCGTGCTTCACCAGAGACAAAGAACCAGAGAGCTGAGTCTCCAGGAGTTCAAGAACACTTATTATCGAAGGTGTCCATCTATGAAAGAGGAAGAACCACTCTGAGTGACCATGGATATAGGGGTCCAGGGTTGGGGAGAAGGCGGGGAGATAAAACAACAACCAATGGGAGGAAGGGAGGGGTGGAGTGTGTGATACAGCAACAACCAATTAACATATGAGGATTAACATATCTAGTGACAGACCATCCAATAAACACTCAGGGGGTGTTTCCTGTCTCGGAGTTGTCCCAGCAGCGTGGTTGCCCTGGGACCTCATGGCTTCTCCAAGATGGCTTCAGCCACGGCAACAACTGACCTCCACCTGGACGCAGAGCCACAACTCTCTTGCTGCATTCATCTGTCCAATTCCTTATACATCAGTTTCATCTTTCACATCCATGTCTCTACAGTCAGGAGATAAGAATGTCTTGTTGGACCATGTTGAAAACCTTACAGAAGTCTAGGTAGATAGAGATGTAGGCAGACATATTCTTCTGATGAGCTTCAAAACTACCTCTCTTAATTGACTGGTTTTGGCATTTAATACTTATTGTAAAGAACTCTTTCATGAAATGCCTGAGGTTTTATCCCAAAAATATCCATGTGCATTAAGCAGAATAGATTGCGTTTATCTTTGTTTTGTTATTTTTTAAATTCAGCTGTTTTAATTAACATTTGTTTTATCAGCCAACACCAATAATATTTATACACAAAAAGTACAGATGAATTCTCAAAACAAGGTCTGTCTCTCACAGATTCATGGCAAGAGTCAGATAGAATGAATGATACCAGCTGGCTCTTTATTCTGTCATACGTTTTGGTGTTGGATTATTGTTCAGACTTCAGGCTTAAGAGTCTTTATTGTAGCAAATTAATTCAACAGTGTGTGACTTGCATTGCATGTGTAATAGTACATATTTTTGTGGCAGCTGTGTGACACATCTTAAGAGTTAAAGATCTTGAGGAGGATGTGATTCAATTAAAATACATGCACTTATATAACAGATCGTAAAATACAGTAATAAATTGAACTATTTTTATAAATTAAAATTAATTAAAATTAAGAGAATCTATTCCATATTTTTATAATTTCTTCTCTATAAATTGCTAGCTATTAATGAAGCTTATGCTATTATCTTTCATCATAATAAATAGCTCACTAGAGTTATGGATCAGTTTAAGATTATCTGCTTTTCATCTTTACCTCAGTAACTGAAAGATCACAGATTCATAGAATGGCTTGAATTGAAAGGGACCTTAAAGATCATTTACTTCCAATCCCACTGTCATAATCAGGGACACCTTTCACTAGACCAGGTTGATCAATGCCCCATCCAACCTGGCCATAAACACTGACAGGGATGGGACATCCACAACTTCTCTGGGCAACCTGTTCCACTGTCTCGACACCCACACAGTAAAGAATTTCTTCTGAATATCTGATTTAAACCTGCTCTCTTTCAGTTTGAACCTTAGCTTTCAGTTTGAAGCCACTTATCCCAGTTTGTCCTGTCACTGCAAACTTGTAAATAGTCTCTCTCCATGTTTCTTGTAGGCTCTCTCTAGGCATTGGAAGGCTCCAATTTGGTTACCCCAAAGGCTTCTCTTTTCCAGGCTGAAAAATCCCAATTCTCTTAGCATTTCCTCTGAGGAGAGGTGCTTCATCCCTAATCATTTTGGTGGCCTCCTCTGGACTTGCTCCAAAAATCCATGTTTTTCCTGTACTGTTCTTTCCCCAGAGCTGGATGCAGCACTGCAGGTGAGGTCTCACCAGAGCAGAGTAGATGGGCAGAATAATTTTCTTCAACCTGCTGACCATGGATGTTAGAAAAACACCTGTTACTTAACTGTAGTGCTGTTTATAATGTTAGAAAGTAAACTCAAAGTTCAACGAAGATATTCATACCAAAACTAGAATCCCTGGCTCTTTCTTGGTGCCTAAACATAGATAATGTGGTGAGGGAGATATTAAAGACAATGGTACTTGAAAGAAGAAAAGGAAGGAAGAAATTTTGTATCATTACTGCCTAGAAATGATCAGACACCAAGGGGTGAAATCATCTCAGAGCATTCTTGAAATTGATTGTTCGATCATTGGCAGTATTCATGATAAAAATAGATGCATGATGGAAACTTTGGAGACAATATATTCATACATAGTATTTGTCCCTGGTCTGTGAGTTTGGTCCTAGTATTTAGCCCTGTCTATATTTTCTCTAAAACTCACCATGATGTTTTTGTACTCTTCTCCTGCACTCAGATTTTGTTACAAAAGCCAGACTTCAGGGCTGGCAGAAACACAGAATAATAAAATGACAAAAACACTCAGTTGCATTGAATATTAATCTTGTAGGTATCAAAGTAAACCCACACTGACACAACCCACCTTCTTGAATCAAAAATCAGAAGCAGATGTCTGTAAATGTCATTTAATGCATAATATAATAAATGCTGTACACTTTACATATTGACATTCAAAATTGTTCATAAACATGGGAGTTAGCAGTTGATAAGTAATGAGTAAAATAAACTCCAGTTTCACACCAAGAAGCAGTGTAATTTACATTTATGGGATATTATTTGTATGCATTATTTATAGAGGTTTTCAAATGTTACTGGTTGTCTTATTACATTTAGAGGCTATTTTTCTGCTTATAAAGAGGATTATTACAGCAGAGCTGTTCACAGCTGGCTTGGTTGCCTTTGCAAACAGTCAAAGTTTTCTTTCAGTCCTGGCCAAATCAGCCAGGAGGTGAAACTCGTGACTGGGAAGTTCAAGCAGGCTCCTTCAGAGCCGGCAAACTGCTCAGGGGGACCTGGCCAAGTGGTGAGTGCCTCTCTCTGCTGAAGTCAAATGCATCCTGGTTGACCACCCAGTGGCCTGGGCCTATGTGAGCTTTACTTGGGTGCACCTGAAGTGGTTTAAATTGCCTTTGTAGGTGGAGTGGTTGCATGACATTAATCTATTTCTGGAGCCATCCTTTCTCAGTCTTTGGGATGGAATCTAGTTCAGTCAAAAATGTCACATTAATCATCAAAGTCACCAAAGGAGAATATATAGTTCATTGCACTAAAGAAGGAGGTGGCATGTGTGACCATAGGGAATTGCTAAAAAGTGGTGGAAGTTATACTCTGATATTTCTGTGTTGGAGTATTTAATGTCCCATTCACTCTTCTGAGCTGAGTACTCCATTCTATTATTCCCATTATCTGTGTTTTCTCCTCTTATTTCTTTTCACTTTCTTGCTTTTCGTATGGGAAAAATTTTACCTATGAGGGAAGAACTAGGATCTGGTTCCCTAGATCCACCTCACTGCAGTGAGGATGTGCCCCCTTGCCAATCCTTGCAGCAGAGCTCTGAACATGGTTGCAGCCTCTCACACTCTGCAGCACTGATGTATTGAGGAGGGCAGGGAGTTCATACCAGATATTCCCTACATCCATTCTCTCATAGTTTCTTCTTTTTCTTCCTTATCCTTTCAAAAGGAGTAATTCAGTCTGAATTTCCCTGTAGATTGTCATCTTTCATGGAAAGGCTGTACAGTGTAACTGTATATGTGCACAAAATACAGGTACAGCTTTCTCACGTTATAACTTCCTTTCCTCACAAACTCTTTCATAAATTCTACTTAAATTACCTCAAACTTTAAAAGATTATGACTACTGAAGAGTCTGCAGTGAAATTTCCTGAAGACTGAACAGTGTTAGCATTTCAAAACAAAAGGTTTTGTACCTTCAACGTAGATTTTAACTGAGTTTGTACCATCAGACAGTAAGTTTTGCCACTAAGTCAAGTTTAGGTCTCAAGATTATTGGTTCTGCCTTGGGTTGGGGAAGAATGTGTCCCACATAAAATCATGTTCTCAATAATTGTGTATGGGATGAAAGCTGCAGCCAATAAAAACCCCTGTGTGTAAATAACTTCATCATCTAGTTCAAGCTGAAGTTCAGCTTGAAGTTACTGCACTTTGTTGGCTGACAGTGATATAGTTAAAACCCTTGAGCAATATAGCTTAACAACTGAGTTACAAATCCACACATCATTAGTTTCTTATTAATCTTATGTCTCCTAATGCAGTGACTTTTGAGAATGGCATTAGGTCACAAGTAACATTTAAAATCTATTACTTAATAACACAAACAATTTGCCTAAATGGCAGAGTTAAGGTTAGGTTAGCATACAGCTCATCCTTGGTGTCCCTTTGTATTTGACCCTGTAATGATATTTTAAATACTGTTGTTGTATGTGAGACAATATTATAGTAAATTTGATATATTTTTGAAAGAATGTCCATTATGTATCTTACTATTTACTTCTCAAGATTTTTTTAGTCTGTTCACAGTTAAAAAAACCATGAATACAAATTTAGTTTAATCATCAAGGGTATTCTTAATAGTTCCCCAGCAAAGGCAAAATGGATTTATTTTTTCCTAAAAATCTGCATATAATTTTTCATGCAGATTCTTAAACTCAGAAATTACTTTGGGAGCAACTACTAAACTGAATGAAGATGTGATTTTCCTAGAATGATTTTGGGCTGATACATGGTCTACTTAAAATTCACAATCTGTGATCTTGATAAATGAACCAGAATTTCCAAACTATATGTTTGTAGGTATTAAGAACTTATCATAAATTTGGATGAGAATCTTAGAAAGTTGGTTGGGTTTTTTTGTTTCATTTTGTTTTGCTTTGCTTCCCCAGTTAAATAAATGTTTAATCTGTGTCTAGCATGCCTGTTTAGAAGACCACTAATCTTGAGGTCAAGGAATAATGAAAGCAAGGACTTCCTTGCTTATCTCTCCTAAGACAATGTAGGAGCTCCTCTTTTATGACTCTGTCGACATTTACTGTTCACAGTTCATGCATTTCTCATAATCTCCATAAAATATCAGCATGTTCTCTAATGGGCACTTCTGGAAAGCCACTTCAGCCTGCACTGTCTGTGGCCTTGTGCTATTTCTCAGTACTGGGCCATTTGGCTTGATAAAAAGCCAACCTCATTCCTCTGCGTATGAGCAGATAAGGATGACGAGGCAGAACAGCTTGTGTGTGCTGCTAGAGCATTTCTGTTAGAGTATATTTTCCTAACTCCCCCAACTCCTTCTTTTGGCACCCATCCATGACAAGAGGGAAGCAACATTTTTTCAGAACTGCAAAGTACAAGAGGCAAAATATGAGGCTTCCTAGGAAAATGTAGAGTGATCCCCTGGAGTTTCGTGATTTTCATTGTGGTCAAAGCAAATGTTTGAAGAATTGGTCAAATGTTTTCAAAACAGTTTGTCATTGATTTTATGTGTAAAATTTGGCATCTTTTTTTAAACTGAAAATTGTATGTTTAATGTAAGCAACATAGCGTTCTTCTGACACTATGGACTACCATTAACATCTACACACTATTTTACATCTGTTTTAGTACTGCTGCCCACCCTGAGTAGCTGGTAATATTCATAGTCTTTTATTAACATTTCCCACCTGCATTAGATTACATAGCAAAGATGTGATTTACCTTCAGATAAGATGCATTTGCTTATGTGGTAGTAACGTTCATGTCTTTTAAAAGTTCTTTCTGTTTGCGAAAGGGTTAGGTATTACATATTCCTCTCACAGTACAGGGGAGCTAAGGCCAAATTTCTCACTGCCCTCCTCCAGAAATAAAAAATTCTATGTTTGCTACAGTTTTGGTTGCTGCAATAGATAGTGAACTGGCTCAATGGAAAAGTCACTAGAGATCAACACTGCACACCACCCTAACAAAATACAGGCTTTTAATTAATGACATTTGCTGTCACTCCTCATTATGACTTTGTTCTCTACTTACTGCATTCTCGTAGGTACTCTGATCCTGTTAGAAACCTGTAGCTTTACTGACATGCCCATGGACAATGTATACAGCTATATTGTCAAATTTCCTATTTGAAAAATCTAATGCCTTGGCTATATGCTGTAATAAGTACTGTGAGAAAAGCTGGGTTTGAATCTAGCAAACTAATAATATTAAAAGCTGGTAGGATTACAAAGCCATGACAATACAGAGAGTAAGAAACTGACCCCTTTTTCTCAGAACAGGTGCATTGATCATTTGCAAAGACTATACTGTGTGACTTTACCATGATGAACACGCTTCTTTGTACCCTCTTGGACTACCCTGCAAAATGCAAACTGAGCTTTAAATATGGGAGTTGGGTCACTAAACTTTACTGATTCATGTTTCTCTCAAAGCATTACTCAAAGTTAAATTTACGTCTAAGAGTCAAAACTTCTTACGTCTGCATACTTGACATTTATGCTTTTATTCTGTAAATGTTCCACCCTACAAAGATATTCTAGGCTGAAAGTGATCTTTCTGGGGACAGGCACTTAAAGAGAAATTAAGTTTTACATCAATTTGGTAGGTTTGGGGACTATATGTAATTTGTATTAGGGGTCCATAATCATTACTCAGATTCAGTCAAGCTACTGAACTATCCCCATTTTAAATTAATCTGGAAGTTTGCTGTGCACACAAAGGCTAGTGAGAATCAAAAGGCCCAAACATGACCTTGCACATACAGAGGGTGCAACACTTCCTCAAATGAATAAGATTCCTCAGCTTCAACGCAGCAGATGAATTTTTATTATGAGAGATCTGTTTTACCTTCTGTTGATTACAAGAGAAATTTATGACTAAGGTACAAATGCAGTGACATTATTCCCAATGATGCTGATCTGGGGAAAATGGGAAGGAGAGGAAACACAAGTTCCAGTACTAGTCTAATTAACATAGAAAATAATGTTTATCATTAACATGTTAAACACTGTTGATGCTAAGAAAAATAAAAATATGACCATTGATAGTGTTGACAAGTTAATAATTAGACATGTACTTAAATATGTGCTTTTACATTTGTGTTGCAGTGATGCATGCATATGCTTGAATGGGAGCTTGTGGATATGCTGACCTAAAACACAAAATGCTTCTTCAGTATTTCAAAACACCCTTAAGGGGTTCTGTCTTCTTCCATAAAGATATTTAATTTAATGCAAATTAAATTATTGCGTGTAGCTGAATGTACATCTCCTGCTGAAATCTGTCCGGAAATATTCTGGATGTGGCATGAGGTCTGACCTAGGATAAACACCAGTTAAGAATTTTGAAAGGCATCTTTAGAAATTAAGGAAAAACATTTTAAAAGTCCACCAATTTGGTCATTTGATGTAGTAGACGAAAAAGGAACGTCGAGGAGGCAAAGGGTGGCAGGAGGTTTATTTGCTCTCCCCATGCTCTCTGGTATTGGGAGAAAGGGTAAGGGTGGTTGGGAGAGAGAGCACGGAGAGGGCCACCCGTCGTCCCTGCACCCCGAGGGGTCCGAGCCTGGGGGTGCCAGGACAAGGGAAGGGCCCCGACTGAACTATGCAGCTGGTTATATACGAGGAGGGATAACCAATAAGGAAAGAGGGAGAGGGAGGGGACAAGCGTACAGAACCAATGATTACATAACAGGGAGGGATACAATTCAAATGAAACAATAAGATACATAACTGAAAAGAAGGGTCTAGAAGTGAGGGCGGGGTCAGGGCCCTGAGCACGCCCTCCCCACAGTCCCGGGGTGGAGTAGTAGTCCCGAGAGTCCGCCCAAGGGGCAGAGGCAGCACAGGGCTAACTCACCTCAACAATCTGAAATCTCTATTTTACGGTTAATGCAGTGTGAAACAGAATATCACATAACTAGTCATATAATGTAAGCATTAAAAACCCCCATGCCCCTTCTTCTCCCCCAATCCACATTAACTTTAAAGACAAACCACCATGGTCTCTCTTCACTCATGCAAATATTCAGCTGATTGAAAGATAAGTGGTGGCTCTTGACAGGTGTCCTCAAGGAATTGTGAGCTGCAGCTACTGCACAAAATGAGTAAAACTACATTAATCGTAGAATACATAATTATGGGAAACAAAAAGTCATTAACCAATGGCTAGAAAAAGCCAGCAGATAGTGAATTTATTTTTAATGCACCTGGCCAATAAGTATTTTTTTCAGTCTATCATCCCGGATCAAAGCCTATATTTAATGAATTATCTGATGTATTAGACTTAATTTTGAACTTGAACCATCAAAATTTTATATTAGAAATTGATTCAGATATACATCTTTAAAAATGTCTGCAGATGTGTTTCCACCACACCTCTTTCAGTGTCCCAATAGACTCGTATATGTCAACAGTGAAACCATCACCCTTCTGCTTTCTAAATTTAAATGCCACTTTTTATTTTGATATCTACAGTGACAGGACCCGAGGGAATGGCCTGAAGCTGTGTCAGGGGACGTTTAGGTTGGATATTAGAAGAAGATTCTTCACCCAGTCAGGCATCAGAGCAGACTCCCCAGGGAAGTGGTCACAGCACCAGCTGGAGTTCAAGAAGCTCTTCCACAATGCTCTCAGGTAGATGCTGTGAATCTTGGGGTGTCCTGTGCAGGGCTCGATGATCCTTGTGGGTCCTTTCCAACTCAGCTTATTCTGTGATTCTGTAAAAAATGGAAACGGTGTGGATGCTCCTGAATATTTGCATTGAATTTTTCAGATGCTCTTTTTTTTCAGAACCAGTTTACTCTGACACTCATAAACATAACAAACACTGAGCTGGGATAGTTTTAACCACACACACAAAAACCAATTAGCCAACCAACTGAAAAATAAACCTCAAAACCCAAACCCAAACCCAAACACAATGCCTCTCCCTCCCCCTGAAAACCACTCAGAACCTAAAAAAAAAAAAAAAAGAACCATGCAATGTAAAGGAAACTAAATAAATAATTACAACCAGCAGAATTTACCCAGGTATTAAATAGATGATAATTTTTGTGTTTTTCCCTCTTAATTCTGACATATTAAAATAAAGACTAAATGAAGAAATAAAGACAAATTTGAAATTGACCCCTGTTGCTATTAGGTGCAGTTCCACTGAAGGTGATAAAGTTGTGTCTGCAATGAATTTGGCTTGGAGTGCAATTATATTCCTCAGCACAGTGTAATCTTTGCCTGTTTAGTTTTGTTTATTTTGTTTTAATTTCCTCTTTAGCCATTATAGATTTTATTTTTAAATAAACTCTACTCTTCATAAGGACATCTGCTTGTTCTGGTTGGCAATGTGTCCCAGTGATGATGATTTTCCTCTATCAGTTTTGAGTTCTGGAGTGGAATATTAATATTAGTGAATAACAGCATGCATACAAGACAGCATAATGAAGAGGGATGGTGTGAGGACAAGCAGCACATTGTAATGAGCCTCAAGCATAAAAAACATATACTACTTCTGCAATAAGATGATATGTATGGGAAGATTCAAGAAGAAATGATCAATTAATAAGTCTTTGTAATAACAGTGTACAAAGACAGGAAATCTATCAAGACTCTTGGGCCTACTTTAAGAGGGCAAGACATTCTGCACAGAATAAAATACCATATTGTACTTTCTTATATAGCTCAGAAAACATTAATCTCCAGCTGGTGAAAAGCATGTATAAAGAGATATGTACATGCATTTTAAAAATATTAATAATTTTAATGATAATTAAAATTATTATTATTGGTGATAATGTTATTAGCACTAATTTTAAACATCCACATAATACACCAATAACCAAATAGCATTTGGACCCCTGCAGTTACTGAAAGAGATCAGGGCAGAAATGTATAAATTCCCTTAAATAAGGTGATAATGAAATTTCTTGACTCGCGTAAGAAATGAGCAATGAGCTATTTCAGAAGGCAGCCAAGCCTGCTGCTTCCATGGGAAATGGCCTATGGGAGTTTTATGTGACACAAAGCACTTCAGGGACTGTGTAAAGGGGAGTGTCAACAAGTAGAAGATTTCAAATTATTAGCTCTCTAAATCAGACATGGAAATGGCAGTAAAGAAGCCACAGCAAAAATTACAAGGAAAACTTTTAACTTACCATGCTGTATTTTCTCTTTACCAGAAAACACCATGTTTGCAGAAGGAAAATGAAAGCTTCAAGTAGAATGAACTTAACTTGTTTGCCTTGCTCATTTTTATAATAAAACAAAGAATCATCTCAGCCCATGACTGGTTTTTTTAATCATTATTATTTTTAATTTGCCAGGTCTCTCTATTGCGAGTAATGAGGACAGCTTTAGACAGTTGAAGAATTATAAGCAAGTTGCACACAGTATATCTGGTTGCTGCAGAAAAGCCCTATTTGTTAGTGCTGACCACAGAGCATATGCAATGCTTTTTTCTTTTTTTTTATTCCCTGCTCTGGCACTTGAAACAAATAGTATGCTTATTAACTAGTATAAAATTTAGGGCTGTGGATGCATGTTTGCTCTGCCCATGCTGAGAGCATCAGTAGCCAATAAAAAGTTTTAGTCCACGTTGTATGTGACATGAATTTATAGTTTTGTTTGAGAATCCAGTTCTAGGCTACTAGTATAATGAAAACATGTGACAGTACCATAATTATTCTACTTGTTAATATGTCTCAATTCTCTTTAGAAACTTCAGCAACACTGGTTTTATTAGAATCTTCTTTCGGCCACAAAGTTGGTTGGGTTAGAGCTTTCTATTCAATCACTAGCAAGAAATGATGGCCCAGTGAGGAAATTTAGAAAAGTTTCTGGTGTTTTACACATATTTAGATAACAAAAAGGGAAGAAATCTAATCAGGACCAGAAAAAAAAAAAAGTGTGCTGGATTCTGCTGCGTTTCCAAGTACTGCACCCTTGCAGGAGTGAGCTGGAGTTTGGCATCTGCATATACTGCTTGATGAACCAGGGGGCTGAAGCAGAACACTTTTTGTAGCTTTTGAACAGATATTTTTTTCTCCTGTACTTCCTTCTACTTTTTTTCAGGAAGCACTTCAAATGGTAAGGTGGCATTTTAAATTGCTGATGTGCTTTTTGCTCTGTAATATGAAATAGGAGAAATCAGCCAAAAAGCATTGTGTAAATTTGAAGGTCTGCAGAAATAATGTTCTTGGAATGAACTGTTCAATCCTCATGTTTCCTTCTGCCTTGTAGGCTTTCTCTCTTGCTTGTATGTCTGGTGAAAGCCAAATAGACCTTTCTTATATGGGTATGAATGCATGAAAATGGCAAGATAGACTGTTTTGGGAATTTGGTATGCAGACTGAGTGGGTAGTATTGTCCTTGTTTCCTGTTGTGCTTTCATTCCCTGTCTGCTTCTCTAATTTGGAAAAACAATTAATTAATGGAGAAAAATATTCTATGCCTAGTGAATTTTATGGACAATACTTTTTTATTGCAGAAAAACATGTCTGTACTTCCTGAAATTAAATAACAATCAGTAAATATTCTCATCAGTTTCACCTCTATATGTCTGCAATTTAGGTTATCTTTAAGGTTATAAATGTACCTATTCACAATATGGTTACCATCATTTGTAAAAGGAAAAGAAAACAAGCTATAAGCCCTGGATTTATCAGTGGCAAAACATGATTTCAGAGTGTTCAGGCTAATTTCAATAGATCCAAGACTATGGCTATCAGATGTTGTCAGCAAAATACCCAAACATCAGATTGTATTTTCTCAAAGAAGTTCAGCAATCTGTCATTCTTTCTTTAAAATAATTCCTTGTACTATGTACATTATAATAGTGCTGATAACATTTGAATCTGTTTGAGCTGTAGTTCCAGGCTACAATTGTGACACAGTGCTATCAGAACTGACTTTTAAAAAAATTATTATTATTCTTATTTTATATGTGTGATCTTTTCTTCTTCAAGGGAATTATTTGACTGACTTACTTGCCTTTTTTCTTTTTTTAAGTTGTACTGCCTGTTAAGCTTTCCATAGTATTTCTCTGACCTTGTGGAACAATTTTAGTCAAATTTAACAAAGTATGAAATGATCTTAAAGAGAACAAAAAAAACCCTAACCTGAATGAGTGCTACTGTGAAGCAGAGGTTGCTACTTTTGCTTAGGAGAATACTGGACATTTGAGTACATAGAGCAGAGACTCACAAGAAATGAGACTTTCCAGGTTTGTATTAATCTTTGCGGTTTAATTGCAATAAATTTATATGCTTACCTGTGTTATAAACTCCTCTCCCTCACAAAAAAAAAAAAAGTACATGAATTTTAAAGACATTTTCTCGTCCTGATTTGAAAATCTAACTAAAAATAACATCTTGCTGAAATTTCTATCTTAATAGAATTTGTGGTTAATTAAGGTTTCTGGAATACTAACTATTCTTATGTGTCTGTAGAAACTGAAAACAGCAATGCACCTCTTGTAATAGACATGCTAAGGAGTTAAGTAACGTGAGAGAACTCATGCTAGACCTGTAGAGTCAGGTCTACGCTAGATGGCACTTAAAGCTCCATTTATTCAGAATGTGTTGAACTGCAGCAGCTGGAGCTTTGGTTCTTAACATTTTTGTGTCTGTTTGACATGAGTCGTTAGTAATTCTAAAATGAGATTTAATAATTCTCACACAAGTAGTAAGCAGGGAATAAATATTTCATATTGTAACACATATTGAAAACATTTTGGCATCCTACATATGCCTCTAGAGTAGCTCTGTGGCATCCTTATGGAAGCCCGTCAGTGTATTCTAGAAAAACTGTTGCTTAAATAGCATTCCTAATTGGCCTCAGGCAATTTCCACACACTTCCCAGATTACTCTCATATCACCTCTTGTTAGCTGGAGGTGATTTAAACAAACAGCCTTGGAGTGTGTGCCCACAGCACATCTGGGGCAATGATAATGCCTATCAGAATGAAAGCTTGGCTCACATTTAAGTACACATTTAAACAAAGAAGGTTGCTTTGGTGGAATCTGAAAATATGAGAATTTCAAATACTATCTCTCCCCCTACTCCCCCTCCCCCCCNATTCAGCGGTGGTGCTACACAAAGTGTGGCAACTGCTTGTGCTGGAGTGAAAAGACAGAATGTTTTCTCCAGATTTGCTCTTCAGTACTGACCAATATGCCCTTTTGACACACTCACACGAACAGAGCTCTTTATATTTCTAATGCTTTACTGCATGACATAGTGAACAGTAATGCTGTACATGCAGTTGCTGAGTCTGCAGAGCAAAAATGTGAAGAAGGGTAAATCAGAAAACAGTTGTTTTTGTCCAGCAAAGGCAGGATGCTGTGGATAACCCTATAAAAGGGCAGACTGAGGGATGGTGGTGGTGTAAATCCTCTCTTTTGGAAATTGTGGCTGTGCCTTTTCTGTAGGTGCTTGTTACCTCTTTTATGTTTTCAACTAAGGTGTGATCTTTTCTGCGGTGGGATATACATTCTTAATGAAATCCTAGAACAGCGTAGGATAGAACTTGTGACTCTCTCTGGCTTGTAGCCCTTCAGTGCCCAGTGACTGATGGTTGGTGGTCTCAGTGTGCTGGGCTGGGGCTCCGGAGCTGCCGCACTCTCCACTTGTGCTCCACACCATCCCCGTCATGCAGACTCACTGCGTCCACACTCGCAGCAGGACAGACCTGCCCCCTGCTTTTCTTCTGCTTTGGTCTCCTTGTGTTTTAATCATCCACAGGTTTAATGGCAGAAGAGATTCATTTTCCACAGAACTGGCTCTTAGAAGTGCTGAGCACAATTCCACTGCAAGTTAATGACAGTGTTAAGCACTTAGCGGTTCCAAAATATCACATCCCACATACGATGAGCAGTTTTGCAAAGGCAGTTATGCTTAGTAAGAGGAATAAACAGCCTTCAAGGTGAAGAACTGTACTTTGTAGATGACTCTTAAAGCAAAATTTCTAATGGTGAGTTAGATCAAGCTTTTCGTGGAGCATTAAATCTCCTTTATTAATATAGAAATCAATTATCACACTCCAGCAATTTACCATTAACATTCGTTCTGCATCACTTGAAATGTTGAACAGCCATAATCATAAGTAAAGAACTGAAACAAAGAAAAGATGTCCCCTAATTCCCCAAATAGTGTTTTAATTAAATTTCCCACAAAAGGATAGCATTCACATAACAAAAGGGATAACAGACCTTGGGGTCCTTAGCTGTTGTCTTAGACGTTAGCCTTTTACTAGTTATTGTTGATATAACGCCAATTTGTCAGGCACATGTTTTTAAAATGCACCTTTTATCCTGTTCTAGACAATGATTTAGTCAGTATAACAGTATCCCAAAATGTGCCCCACAGCCCCTGCCAGGGTGGAAGAGAATCTGTATGCTGTGCTTTAATCTACTGGGCACACTTCAGCTGGTTAGTATTCCTAAAGATGAGCATATTAATACAGCATTCTCCAGAAACAATACACATCTCACTGAGACATCACAGCATGCTTTCAAATGGGGAAGGGACAGGATTCTTAGGAGGCAATGAGACAAAAGGGTAAGGTGTGCGTATGTGCCAGTGCATGTCCTACATCAGAGCCACAGGGCAGGAATAAATGTTTAGAATTGAATGCATGAGAGGTTTTACCTATTAATTCTTTAAAGCATGCTTTATCCATCTATCTTGGAAGGGCAAATAATGTTTTAATGCCCATTAATTAATAACAGATAACTGTAAGACCCTTTTAGATTTTTATGCTAAGCAAGCTCAAGATTTTGCCAGTAAGAAATATTTGCAAATATTCAGTCTAAGTTTTCACTGGTGCTTTCAGACCATTAGTCTTGAAAAATACTGCCTTGTGCTTGTTTGACAAGTCTTCATTCTTCTTGGTATTCACATGTCCTTTTTGTTAAGCGCTTATGAAAGCTTATGCAATGCTGACATTTCTATGCATGGTTTGATTAGACCAAGGTCATACGAAGCTGTCACTTTCTTAAGCATTTTACCAAAACAAAGTTTGCATCAATGACATTTTCTTGTTTTGCTTTAAATAAATAATGACAAGACTCTCTCTAGCTAGCCTGCTGCTCAAGGTTAGCAGGTGCTCTTTGTTGCACAGTTCCCAGTGGAATCAACAGCAGGATGTGTGGGTGTAGTCTGGGTTTAGTTTGCTTTCCTTGGTTCTGGAACAGCCCATCACAAACATGTTTCAGGACTCTTATGCCTTATTCCATGATGCATTCCCAGAAAGTATAGGGATCTTAAACTGTGTGTAGATAAATTAAAGAATGAACCTTCCTTCTGTGTGTCGCAGCTTCCACTTTCTCTAGAACAACCACAGCAAATAACATCTTCCACTATGGGTTTCCAAGGATCAAGTTCTGCTTGGGATGCAGGGATGAAATCCTTGGAAGCCTTTATATGACAGCACCAGTGGGAGACTGTTAGCTTGCAGTTAATTGGTATGTTTGGAGAAACAAGTTTTGAATGGCTTTAGAGGAAAATTATGCAAAGTACATAGGAACATTTGATCTTGCTCTTAACAGGAACATTCCTATAGAAAACAGTGAATAACACTAGCACAAGGTTTGGCTCAGTGTTTTGGACTTTAAGCTTCAACTTCAGTATTGTGTTTTTCACTCAGTAATATGCAAGCCCCTAATTACTGCATAAGTGTCTGGACCCAAAAGAAATTTTAAACTATTTATGCCAGTGCAAGCAATCTAAAAAACAAACAAATAAAACCTGTTACAGAACTTGAATTAACACAAATTTGCTTGAAAGACACTTCCTGTTTTTGACAGAAGCAACACAGTACTGAATTGCATAATAATTTATGAATTCCAAATAGATTTACTGTTCCCGTGCCAGAGGATTTGATGCAATAAAGGTCTGTATTGAGACTAATATGATAATTAACATGTTAGCAATTGTGGTGCAGGACAGCTATGGTTTTGTACTATATTTTTGTGGTTTAATTCCTCCAAATTATACCTGTGATTCATGCACACGTATAAAAGAATGAGAAAAACTAAGCAAAAGCACTGAAGCTCCTTTGTCTTGTGCTGGCAGCATGAGATGCCTAAGGTGGGAGCATAGCCCCTGTAAATTGCTTACACAGTAGGTAGAGAGAGTGAGAGAGAGGCTTTTGTCAGAGGTTAAGTGAACAGAGCTGCAGTCTGGACCTGACTCTCTCTGTTCCATAGTGGAGGATCCTGGGGCAGTCTGCTCCTGATTTAAAGGGCTGGATATGATGACAGCTTCAAAAGGAAGTGCATCTGGACCTTACAAGTTGTGGTTGTTTTGGGGGGTTTTTTGTTGGTTTGATTTTTTATAGTTTCCTAAGGCAAAATTTCCTTTGTTAACTAAATTATGGGAAGCAACTCTCAGAATCACAATATGAAAATTTGTTTGCCTGTTATACAGAGTAGGCAAAAGCTTTCAGAGTTAAAAAAAGGCTCTGGGTCTGAATTTAGTTCTTTCTCAATCTCACTCATATTTAACTTGTCAACTGTCAACATATTTTACTGTGATCAACTGCTCCTATAAATCACACATAATTGCAACTCACTATGGGAAAAGGAAGAATAAAGGTTGCTATTACCAAAAAATTTTTGGTCAGTTTGCAGCGACTAACCTCATCCCTATCATTGCCAAATGGACTTTCTGACATTTGCTTATGTGTAATAGTTGAATGAGGATTTAAATATTTGCATTTATTTTTACACCTGTTTTATCACCTTATTTATACTTCTAATTTGTTCTCAGTTTAGAAAATAATTTTTAAACAAAATGAAAATTCAAGTAAATAATTGTAAAATGTTATTTTTTAAACACATGTATGCAGGGCCAGGGAAGTGTTTGCTCCCCTGTACTTGGCTCTGATGAGGGCACACCTTGAGTGCTGTGTCCAGTCTTGGGCCCCTCACTTCAAGAAAAGCTTTGAAGGGCTGCAGCATGTCCAGAGAAGGTCAATGGATCTGGTGAAGTGTCTAGAGGGTGTCATGTGAGGAGTGGCTGAAGGAGCTGGGGGTGTCTGGCCTGGAGAAAAGGAGGCTCAGGGATGAGTTTATCACCCTCTGGAACTGCCTGAAAGGAGGCTGTGGTCAGGTGGGGTCTGTATCTTCTCACAGGCAGCCAGTGGCAGGACAAGAGGACATAGTTCCCAGTTGCACCAGGAAAGGTTTAAATTGGATACTAGGAAAACTTTCTTTACTGAACAGGTCGTTGGAATGGGCTGCCCAGGGAAGTCACCATCCCTGGAGGTGTTCAAGAAATGTCTGGGCATGGCACTCAGTGCTGTGGTTTAATCGACAAGGTGCTGTTCATTCAGAGGTTGCACTCAATGGTCTTGGAGGTCTTTTCCAAACTAAATGATGCTATTATTCTATAATGGAAATTAATGCCACTTTTTCTCTTGGAGTGTGTTCTAACAAGGATTAAAGTTGCTTTTGAATTGATGTCCATTCACTGATTTCAAATAACATAAATTAGTTTGTAATTTATGAAAAGAAATTGTCACAAAACCAACTAAAATCTTTGATCCTGTCATGCTATTTTCATGGAAAGGAGGCTTTTGATATCTATGTAATACTTAGTTGTCTTCTGCCATCAGACTCAAATATTTGGGAAAAAACATATGAGAAGTGATACAGTTATAATGTAATTGTAAGTAAATCAATAGTGGGCTTAGTAAAATATTTTACATGAACAAGATATAAACAAGCATTCCAGGCTTACTAAATTAGACTGTCACAATCAATTTTGTCACAATGGAATCTGTCTCAGCTGCAGTGGAAAACTGCTTGTTTATGAACATTGAAATCTATATTTGCCTTGGCCTGGCTGAATTTGTGTGCAAGGGGAAGGGCTTGATAATGCATTTTCCCCCTGAAATGCATCATAGCTAGGTAAAGCCAAAGCATAATACTGGCACTAGACTGGCATACTTTAGGACACTAGACAGGTATATGTAGACAAAATGAAGGACTAAGAAGATTCCATCTTTATAGGATTTCTATATTCTGTCACATATTTTTATCTCTTTTCTATTAAATATTATATATTTCTATCTATGATCTACCTAAATTCAAGTAAGATGGATTTGAAGGAGCCTTAGAAATCTCTGAAAGGGCAACCTTTAAAAACTCTTCAGCTCTAGGTCTATGTTCTTTCTGGTAAAGTAAGAGTTAATACACAAAGACTGAGAAAACACCAGCCCCTACCAGACTTCCTTTTTGTATAGCATTCAATAACTAACAGCTATTTCTTTCAGTCGGAGTTGACAGTCTGCCTCACTGAGGAGTAGAAGCTCCTCTATGAATTCTGTAGGATTTGTTTCTTTTCAAATATGCCTTGCCATATGTCTTTTAGGATGAAAAAGAGTCAAATGCTTGGTGAAATTAAGGGATAGAGGGTTGTTTCTTGGTGGGTGGGTTTTTGTTTTTTACTTTTCTGTGAAGACTTTAATCCTAGAGGACTGTGTAGAGGGATTTGGTATATTGCAGTTATTTTTAAAGACTATAAATCATGGACTGGGAAAGACTAATAATCTTGAGGAAGCAGAAATAAATGTCTTGAAAGAGCTTTACTATTGCCTCTGTACAAGGTCAACAATAAAAGAAAATGGTGAGCAGATATTCTCCTCTCTCTTGGGTGCTATTCCAGGAGCACACTGATAATACTAATGTGATATTGCCTGTCAGTAATTGTTCTGGGGGAAATTTCATGAAAAATCCTCACAATACATTTGCATTTCTTCAATTAAAAAAAGTGCAAGTCAGAGGCTCAGAGTCCAAAAGGCTCTTGAGTATCATAATACAGCCACAATTAACTATCACTTCTCTGGGTGTGATCTCTAAGTAAATGGACCCACTTTAGTTTTTATTTCTAAGTTCAAAAAGTATATTGGACAACATTCTTGAGACTTCTGGAGTCAGTTGTTGGAAGAATTTGTCAAAATGATCTTATGAAACAGAGCCCTTGAAATTATTGTGCCAAAGCAACTTAGTAGAAGATCTGCCCCTGGTTTCCACTTTAATGTTTCCTCATCTATTTTTTCCGTTTCTTGAAAAATCAATGATTTGCATTCTTGCAGTTGTAGGGTAGGAAGGTGCTTTTTCTGCAAGCAGATTTTGTGCTGCCTTGTTTTCTCTTGCTTTCAGCTATGAACCTGTTTGTCTTCCACCTCTTCAATGTACAAAGCTAATGTAGGGGAGAAGACCAGATTTCTATTATCCAGCTCTCAATTTTTGGAATTGCAGTAAATAGGGAAAGGGATTTAAAGGTTCGTTCTACCCAATAACTTTACAATGTATTGACAAGTGGCAGTCAGATTTGAGTGTGGCAGACAAATCAACCAACTAAACTAAGCCGTAAGTTTGATTTCCTCTAAAAAGAAAAATCAGTAAACAAAACAGAAAATTGCATGGAGACCTCACAGCAGCCTTCCACTATCTGAAGACGATATTCAGGGAAGGTGGAGAGGGACTCTTCATCAGGACCTCTAGTGACAGGATAAGGAGTAATGGGTTCAAACTGAAAGAAGGGTAATTTTTGCTAGATGTATGGAAGAAATTCTTTACTGTGGGGGTGGTGAGGTACTGGAACAGGTTGCCCAGAGAAATTGTGGATTCCCCATTTCTCAAAGTGTTCAAGACCAGGATGGATGGGATATTGAGTAACCTGGTCTAGTGCAAGGTGTCCCTGCCCATGGCAGGAGAGCTGGAACTGAATGCTTTTAAAGGTCCCTTCTAACTCAGGCCATTCTATGATTCTGTGGTTCTATGATCTTATGGTTCTATGATTCAATGTTTCTATGATTCCATGGTACTATGATTCCATGACACAGGCAATTTAACACAATGAATCTATTATGAGAATAGAGAGGGAAGGAAGGACAGAATTATATCATGCTTTATTATTTCTTGCATTCCAGGGCCTGGTTTATGTCTGTCAAGATTAATTTATGGAGATTTTTTTAGCCTTCTTTTTTGGCTGAAATATGGTCTGAATTTTGTCTTATGGTGAGTTTTAAATTCTTTTCCTAGTGGTTCTTTATAGAAAAATCTAAAGAAATTATATAATTTTTAATTCAATGTATAGAAGTTACATTTTACAGTGAGACATTTGCATGACTCTCTGTGGAACAACGTTTTTGAATTTCCCGACATGTTTCAGAGGGTTTTATGTATTATGAAATTTACAGAGATTGTCAAATCCCTCAAAATGTATAAATTTATCAATAAAACATATGTAAATTTATCAATTTACAGTTGACATAAACTGTTTCAGACCGTTAACCTGACTTTGAGGAATTGAAATAAGATGATCAGGTTAATGAGTGATGTGATTGTTTCCAGCTGTTCTGGGAGAGGCAGATGACAATGGTCTAAGGTAGGGTTCCGTGGTCCCTTTGGTCTTCAGAAATGAACTATGACTCTGGTGGATCCTGGTCTAAGGGTGGAGGAAGGATGACTTCTTTATTTTTTCCTCAATATGTGATTAAAGGATGAGTTTTCTTTTTTCCTCCTGTGATCCTTCCAAACAAAATAAATCACTACTCTAAATAGGTACTAAAGTTAGGAGATTGTTTTTCGTTAATAATTACCTGTCAGCTTCCCCTGCTCTCTACTGTTAATAAAACACCTTAAGGGATCTGAACATTATAAATCAAAATCTTATATTTAAGTTTAGTAATTTTTGGATGAGCATGTACTGTATTAATAAAGCTGTGCTGCTGAACTCCATTTAGTTAACTGAGGATTGTTCACATCCAAAAAAAGAATAATTGTTTCTGAGATTGTTTTGCCAGTTTTATAAAACCAATTTTCCAACTTTGGACACTCAAGCTTATATTTTTTCTCAGCAGAGTTCTTAATATCTGAGGAAAAATATGAAGTAAATTGTTATTCAAAATAAAAAAAGAATCTTTCATCAGAAAATCGAATCAAGGTATAATCAGAAAATTGATCAAAATGTAATAAATAAATGGCAATAATATCAATAGCAATAAATGATGTTAGGTATTCTGATTTATGAGAGTAGATTGCATAGAATCATAGAATAGTTTAGGTTGGAAAAGACCTATACAACCACTGAGCCCATCCATGGCTCTGCCCAGCCCACCACTAAACCCTGTCCCTAAGTGCCACATCTGCACATCTCTGAAATACCTCTAGGGATGGTGACACACCTGGGCAGCCTGGTCCAATGTGCCAATCAGTTCCTTGAAGGCTTAAAAAAACAGAAATAATGAAACTTCTTTATGCCATGGAAGCATCTAGTGATAGCAATAAGGAAGAAGGATCTCTCTCTGAGGGGCTATCATTCAGGGTAATATGACTTTGTGACTGTTGGGGAGGGATTAACTGGAAATGGGGGATATGCAGGCCCTTGACACAGAAATCTTCAAACGAGCCAGAAGGACGCAAAAAGATAGGGCTTTGTGGGTATGTAGCAGTTGCAGAAGCAGATGTGGATAATTCAGAGTTGTAGAGCTGCTTGCTTCTATTCATGCTGTCTTTGGGGAAATAGCGCTTTTTGTATTTTGTTTAAATAAGTAACATTACACGAAACTGTATCTTTGACTGATGTTTCCAATTTTCTCATTCCAATTGAACTAACCTTTCAAGGCCCCAAATTACAACCAATGGACTTAGGTCAGAGGAGCAATGGTATTTTTTTATCATTGCATTTGCATTCCATATAATGTACCAGTCCTGAAAGGAATGGGCTTTATTTCTTTCAACATGAAATTATATGAGCCTAAATAAGCTTTTTTCCTATTGAGGCTACCAAAAAAGACTTACGGTAGTAAAGCTGCACAAGTGTGCTGAAGTACTTCTTTAGGGATTAAAACCTCGCTCTGTCTACTTCTCCAGGATGAAAAATCATCAAAACTGCTAGTGGTTTGACCTGCTGCTTCTCTTACTTTTTCAACTTTGAAATGTGTGCTTGCCAAGTGAATTGAAGAAGTGAACGTTTTGTAAGCTGTCATTCCATATAGAGATTTACAGCTTTCCATTTCTGTTTAGAATTAAAGAATGATGGTGTAGACTTTTCCTGAAAAGTCCAATAAAACCAAAGTGATGCACCCAGTACATAATGAGAACTAAATGGAGTTTTCAAAACCACTACTAGCCATACATCTCTGTCAAGCTGTCATTTATCACACAATCAAGCCTCGAACAGAAACCAAGCTTCAAAGTGGCATTACAAAAACATGTTCTTGAAGCCTTGCTGAAAAGTTTTCAGAAGAACATTGTCAGAAATGTTTTATTTCATTTACTTCTTGAAATGGCATAGTTACTATCTAGTGGGCAAACATTTCTTGAACAAGTACCAAAAATCATAGCTTCTACACCATGTATGAATTTTAAGAAATGTTTAAATTTGTTTTCCAGTTGTTATGGTACTTTAATACATATAGCTCAACATCAGCAACCAAAGAGCTTTTTAGTGCTATTTTAATGTATGTCTTCCTATACTACAGTAAAACATTTGGCTTTACATAATCCTGTTGGTTAAAAATCATCTCTGCAAGTCGTCTAGTCTAACCTTCCTGTTGAAGTAGAACTCCCATGAATACTAGGTCAGCCATACCTTTGTGTAGGAGCATCTTGGAAACCTGCAGGGATAGAGATCCTGGTTCTTCTAAGTCAAAGTGCCACACTACACTCCTGGTGAAGGCATTTTTCCTGAAATTCAATGTGAATGTCGTAAACGTCAGTGTGTGGCTTTGGGCTTTTGCATCTGCCACTTAATCGTCTTTGTCATTCCTTTCAAGTTAGCTGCATGTTATTATTAAGAGGATCTAAGTCCCTCTTGTCACCAGATTGTGCAATCTAAGCTTCTTCAACCTCTTCCCTCATGGTTTAGATCCCTTACATGGTGCCTTCCAGTGGACCTTCTCCAATTTCTCTACACACATCCTCAGTGGAAGCAGAACAGGATGATAACGTCTTTCAGTCTGCTTACTACCCCTTTTCTAACATAGTCCAGTAGGAGGTTATGGAATGTCTTATGGAATGAGAATGCACTTTTGCATAATATTTTATGGAATGAGAATGCACTTTTGCATGTCTTATGGAATGAGAATGCACTTTTGCATAATGTCTTATGGAATGAGAATGCATTTTTGTTGCCTTGTATTGAACAAAGCGTCCACAGCAGCGTCGACAGAATGCTCCCGTCAGCCTACGCTGTTGTGTGGAACTATCCCACCCCAGGTGCAAAAGTGGGAGCACCCTCTCATTGAACCTCACGAGGCTCCTGTTGGCCCAGTCTCCATGTCCATCCATGTCATACTGAGTGGAAATTCAGACATGTTGGTGAACAACTTTCCCCCCATTTAGTAAATCTTCTCTAAAATTTGCCACATCTATTGTTATCCAAATCATCGATGACAATATCAAGGAGTGCTGGAGTCAGTATTGGTCCCTGTGGTGCCCTGCACATCACCAGCCACCAGTAACCAATTGTCATTGGCTCTGTGAGGGATAGCCCTGCAGTGAATACTCCATGCTCTCCGGTTCTTTTGAGATTCAGATGGCTTAAAAGGAAACTTCCTTTCAGTTTAAAAACCTTCTAAAAGGACCCTAGTGGCAGAACTCCAGTAGCTACAAAAACATTTCAGGATTCAGTTCTTTTTAGGGTAGACCACACATTTCCATCTGGTTCAATTAATTTCTTATTAAGAAATAGAATATTTTTTTTCTTCGGACAAAACATGTTCCAAATAATAACAATACCTTAAAGGCTGCCAAAATATCCTAAAGACACAATAAAAGCACCAGGAGTTTTAAAACTTTACAAGTAAACCACCTTTTTTTTTTGTTATTTTTACTTTCTTCTTACAGGGGCAGCTGTTGCCACTCCTGCCCACAACTATTTCTACCTGCAGTTTAACTGACTTAGTCATCTTGCCTTATGATTTGTCAGACATCTGAAAGTAACATAAATTGCAGGAACAAAATTGTTTCCACAAAATTAGAACCCACACAAGAAAAGAGAATATCAAGGTCGCCTTGTCCTTTTCTTTCTAAAAGGTACTCTTCAATTTATTACTATTAAATGACTCCTTGTGTATATAATGTGCATGAATCTTCACACACATATGCAATCTGGGTATTCAAAGATAAGAACAAACATCTTAAAAACAACATAATATAGGAAAATTCAACACAACAGGTTTATGGGAATTTCTGTAGTGGGGACTGTAACATGAAACGTTCTGTAAAGCAGGCTGAAAAACAGGAAATAAATTTTGTTTTCATTCTTCTTTCAAAGTCACTTATTTTCTGACACTCCAAATGCTGTCAAATTCCAGATCTAGAAATCTATTTTGACTACCTTGGAAAACCTTCATTAACCTCACAGAGGAAGAGAGTCTAAGTGATGAATCTTAAAGGAGTTGAATAGTTAACTGTGATGTCTCTGGGCAATTCTGTCCTCTTTTGTTTGGACCCCTACTTGAAAAAGAATACAGAAATATTATATGCAAGTGTGGCCTGCAGTAGAAATAGGCCTGCAGCATATTCGTTATCACCTTATGACTGTCTATATCTCTGTTCTGCAATTTTTTAGTAAAGATCATCGATATCTGAATACCGCTTGGGATCCTGAATAATTTATTCACCTGTATAAAGGTACTGCTTAGCCCTCAACCTTGCATCACAGTGCAAATGTGTCACCAAAACACCTGAAAATAGCAATACAACTTGAATGAAGTTGGCTTAGATCTCTTTTCGCTGAATAGAATGATGTCCCTGGAAGCTGGAACACTGCAATTCAGCAAGGCCTTTAATGTGATATATGCTCCTTAAGATCCCTGTGCCATTGGCATAGATATTAATGAGAATAACCTTTCAAATTCACTGCCACCTGGACTTGCATCTGGCATGTCTGAAGGCAATGATCCGGAGGGTTCTGAGTGTTTTAAAACAATGGGCATTTCTTCCACATATAGCACACAACTATTTCTCCTTTTAAGAGCTAAACCTCCATTGACCAACCTCAGCTGTTATTTATTTTCCCTTTAAAGACGATAGAGTGCTGTTAAAATCATAAAGATAGTATGTTGGCTACAAACAAAAATAATGGGAGAACAAAGCAAAGGAACACATCTGAAGTGGTCCAAATTTCTTTTACTTCCTGTCTCACTTATTCCTGATAGGAAGAAATAAACTTTTAGAAAGAAGCTCATACATCTCTTTCTTTTTCTTTTTTTAAAAAAATAATATAAACCATTAAATTGTGTGACTAGCTAACAGTCAACTAAGCTCTTGACAAAGTGATATAATCTTTCTAAAATAAACGCTGATTGTGTACCAGCTGCAAATATTGTTTAGTTCAGAAGTAGAAAATCCAAGCATGGACAGATAAAACTGACTCCAAATATTGCTGCATTTTTCACTAGTTTAAAAGAAAATTTAAAGATCCATATTCTGTCTGCTGTGTCCGAGACAGATCCAAATCTGCAGGAAGACCCACTTCCATATAAGAAGTTTAAATAGATGTCAACCTTGTGAAAGTTTTGATCTGTTCCTTACTGCTGCCTTTTCCAATGCCTAGCCAATGTGCTGCCCTGAGGCAGCACAAACATTATACTCGTGGCATTGACAGATGCTTTTCTTTCCAGAAAGATGAGAAAGCCAGTAGCCAGGTGATGATGTGAGTTCTCCTACCCGTTTCTTATACTTTTTATGCCAGAATGTCATTTACTTACACTTTAGTGTCTTCACTCTTATGTATTGAAGGAATAGTATGGGGTAATTTTTAAATTATTGCTTTTTAGGCCTCTCGTTTTGCCTGTTTCTCTGTTCCCTGAAGACCTTTGCATGCTCTCTCTCCTACCCTCCTAATCTGAATTTCATTTGAAGTAGAAAATTCTCAACTGAATTAGAATTCTTATTTGAATTAGAAAATTCTCATTTCAATTTCATTTGAATATAGAAAACTTTCGAGTGTGAGTGAAGGACCAAGCCACACTTTTTTGCAACATATTTTTGTATTTGCATGTCTTATCTGCCTAATCTGAGCAAAGCATAGTAAACTGTAGTGTTAGCCACAACAATCAAAAGTATTTCCTGTGTCAGCAGCCTGTGTGGAGAGATGGCTGGTGCTGTCCGGAACAGTAAAAGCATTTTTAGTCCAAAATACGACGTCTGTGTCCAATAGACAGCTTTTTGAAAATGATAAGCAAGAACCCAGGGACAAAAAGTACTATTGTATGTGGAAAAAACATAAAAATTACTGACTGGTGTTAAAAAGAGCAAATAATTCAGCATATATTAATAATGAGATCCTGAATAAGCACGTGCAGTTCTCACAGTAATTTCTCAAAAAGCTGCTGACACAGGACAAAGCAGAAAAAAAGTTGCATCTGTATGTAAAGCACAAGGGGAATAAACACAAAGTTAATTCATAAAAGCACCAAGAAAACATGATGATACAGGGGGCAAGACATCAAAATCTGTGAAGAAGAAAATTTAAAAGTATAAAGTAGCGATAACAGTATGCAAATGCAAAATTGTGAAGGTATGAAGAAAACTGTGATGGAAAATGCCCTACCTGTAGGTTAATTATAGCCTAAAGACCATCATGTCAGAGAAGAAAGACAGGAAAAGAGAAGGAAAACAATTCATAACACTGAGGACACAAGAAATTAGTTGAAGGATAAGATTTTGCATAAATGCAAGTAGTGCAGAAAAATAAAAGGTTTGTAGAGTGTGCAGTAGCACAAAGTACTTGGACAAGTTAGCAGAATAAAAACAAACAGGTAATTGGAGGCCAAACAGAGAATGGTGCATGGATGATTGCTCTAGCCTGAAACAGCTTTCTCAGTTCTATTCAAGAAGCACATCACGACTAGGAAGAGGCAAATTACAGTTTAACTAACAACATATTCAGCATAGAAGGATTTACATAAGAGGTAGCAGAGCAAGGAAAATGCATAGCCTGAGATTTCAGGTGCTGCAGAGAGTGAAGGAGCTGTCCCTTTTGGCTGAAATGAGTGAGCTCATGAAATACTGACACTAAACTTAGGACAAATGATTCTCATGATAGACAACTGAGGTAGAACAAAAGCATTCAGAATAGCCAGTGTGCTGCAGTAGCCTTTCAGCAGAAGTCCTGCAGTATTTGTTTGTGACTGGGGCACCCTCTACCCCCATTATACCTAGAGAAGGATGCAATTCTTCAGTAATCACAGCACCTTTTCTGAAGTGTTTGGAGAACTACAGAGGAAAAAACCAAAAAAGACAAAAAAGGAGGCCCCCATAAAGCAAGTAATGAAGCACACTGGTAAAGAAAAGAGCATTGCTCGAGTCAGAGTCCTCACTGTGTTGAACAGCAAGATAATCTTCTAGAAACCAGTGCAGCTATGGTTTCTTAAAATTAAGCAACTTCCATATAAAGAAGTGTCCACTACAAATTACTGACAATGCAAAAATATTAACTCAAAAAGCAAACACATTTACTCTATCCCAGATGAAAACAGGAAAATAATTATTTCCAAATAATTTATTTCCAAAGGTACATATTGGCAAATAACACTGTATATACCAAGAAATTTCCTAATAGGTGGTTTTGAATGTATCTATTTACATTGTCGTAAATAGTTGAGAATACTATTTGCAGTCTATTAAGATAACTGTTCTCCAAATATGTCAGAAACCCCCAAAATATCTTGTAAATCAATATTCAACAGATGTTTCAAAAATAAAATGTGTATAACATTACTCTGGAGTGTTGCTGCTAAAAAAGGTAGTGATGAAATATCTCAACATATGGAAATATTGTGATGTAAACAAAAGATAATTCATACATTATGGCACTGAGAAATGAGTCTTGGGCCTTTCCACCTTCAAAGACTTCTTGGCAGCTTCTGTATGAGGCTCTGTATTGACAGCAGAAAAAAGAGAAATGCAAATTAGAAGGCTCTGGCTATACTATTTCCTTGAAAAGAGCTTTTAAAACAAAGATATTCATGAAAAAAAATGCTCCTACAGAAAAATTCCACTTCAGAGCTTCATGACCAGCTTCCATCCTGCTCCAAGGCAGAAAATTATGCAGAGGCCAAAACCCACTTCACATGGCAAGACAATGAGCTGCCAGCAGATATTAAGTGGGCAGGTACTAGCACCTTCTAGAGGTTCCTTAAGATACACTCCCACTTTTCAAATTAGCTTTATGAGTATGTCTCCATTCAGAAAACATTGCAATGGATAAAGCTGCCCACAAAACAGTATAGAAGTACCCTTACATACCACCAGCTGATGGAAGTTTGTGTAATACATTTTTCTGCTGAATTTACTTTTGGGACAACGTCAGCCATGCGTCATAAAAATCCCAGACAGGAGATCTGAAGAATCTGACTAGGCAAAAAGGCACTTGCAGTGTATATGCAGCAGGAAAGGCAAATAACATAAGCTAAAGGAGAAATAAAGTTTCAATAAAAGATAGTTTCTGTTCTTTCTGTTGACAAACAAGTCACCTCCTTAGAGGGTTCTGTGCACAAAGCTGGGTAAGTGGATGACAGAGCCTATCTTTATTTTCCTGTCTTTATTTTCCTATCTTTATTTTCCTGTCTATTTTCCACATCCAAGTCACTTCCAAAATATATTTTATAACAGTTGGCATCAATAAGAATGGGAAATTTCTCCTTGACAAGACTGTTCTTCCAGAAGTGACAAGCCATTTTTCTAGGTTCTCCGCCTAATTTTAAATAAATAATTCCTCAGATGCCTTGCATGGAGATTAATATGCTTCCCAGACTTTTTGAAAGACTCAGTTGCCCACCTCTCTTTTTTATAGTTATAAATTATGAGAGAATCTGTGAAGTTAAGAATAAAAAAAGACATAATAGGTGGTATAGACCTTTTCTTCATCAAAGAAGGATTGTCTTTCTAAGCATAATATGTAGAACTTTTTCCAGCCTCCTACCAAATATTATGTCACATCAGGCGATGATTTATTAGGCACTATTCTTAGTAGCATTTTCTTAAAAGTTAGGTTGTCTGTTTGTCTGTCAGATTCCAGCTGAGACCCAAAGGACAGGAAAAGCAGGTTAATACTGAAGGAAAAGTATAGCTAGGAATTATGAGAGAGTTTGAGAGACGAGAAGAAGCATGGATAAAGGCAAGGTTTTACAGGGAAAAGGAGAAGGTGATTTTATTGCAAACAGTATATAGAAATTTTGAAAGTAAAATTCCAGACTTTATCATTCCCTCTCCTACAGGTGATGCAGTGCAGTAGCTACTACCTAACACACATTCCACTGCCTCACAGTCGTACTCCTCCATTTAGGTCATGACTGACTATTTTCAATAATAAAATTTAATTCCTTTCAGTGGCAAACTGTTATTTTTCAAGTGTGTTCAGGTTGTGTGTTTGTTTACCAATAGGACTACTCTTTCAAATGTAGTATATGGACAATTTTTTCCCTGATTTCCTGTGGCTGGTTTTGATTATGATAATATCTTTGTTTCTGAACCTTTGTATCAGTAATATGATATCTTATTCATCAATTTACATTAGTCTGTACTTAAGTTAGCATATGAAATGCTTAAAATTTTCTGTATTTGAGAATTGCTTCTCATTCCTGATTACATTTGTCTGATGTGCATTGTGGTGACCTGGTATATACACTGTCAAACTTCAATCTGTCACATTAAAGTCACAAAAAATTTATAATTTATTTCAGAGGAAGTCCTTCCACTGTATGTCTTCACTGGGAGAGAAACAAATCCTGAATATGTAACAGGACGACTGCAGCAGTGTTAAATTAGAAGTGAGCTCTTTCTTTGGCTGGCAGGTCTGTCCAAATAGATGCCTGCAAAGCAAATCTCTTATAAAGAAGACCTGAAATATTTTCTGCGAGGCTTTAATGAATGACAATATGGCTTTCCATGGAGGGGAACAAAAAAACAACTGTGATATAGGTTTGCTAAAAAAAGCCAAACAAAGATCTTTTGTAAACACCGTGGAGGTCACTAGAAAGTTTTCTCAGCTAAGAAAAAAATAATGTGGTTCATAAATATTATCACAGTTTTAGGTTTGCTGATACTCGTAAGAGTCTTAAGTTGGAAATAAATAAGAGTACATCAAAGGCAAAATGCCTTTTCCTGTGTCTTTGCTTCATAGTGAAGTTAAAATACAAGGCCATGCTCAACTAGCAATTACCTTCTGTGTTCAGAGCTGTGAAAATGCATTCTTGAGAGAACTGGTCTTCCCACACTTTTATTATTTTTCTATTTTTTCATGACCTAAATGCTGGCACACTTCAAAGCTTTATGTCAGCCTTGTAAGAAATGCTGGAGGTGAGGCCACCAAAATCTGTTAATGCATGGATAAAGGAGGTGAAATTTGGTACATTTTCCAGTGAGAGTTTCTGCTTATAACACTTTATCATGTCTCAATTTAAATTCATGATAGTCAATCTATCCAATCATTCCTTAGTGATCAAATTTTTTGCTGATTCTTTTTTATTTTTCATTAGCCCCTTCTTCCCTTTAAGTTTGATAGGGCTTTCTGGACTGAAATTTTTTTTAGCAGTATAGTTTTGAAAGAGTTCATTATCTCTTTTTATTTTATTCCTCATATTTTTTTAAGTGGCTAATGTCAGCTAATAGATGATGGAACTTGTTCCTTCCCTTTTCTATCATAAAAGAGAGCTTGATGGGGCTTTTTGGGAATCATGTGATCTACTCCCTACCCCAAGACAGGATCATCCTTAGCAAATACACTTCCAGTTTCTTTTAAAGACCTCTGATGAAAAAAGCCACATAGCATTTTCAGATAGGTCATGTAATAACCTTTGCTGTTTTCTTATTACCATTAGACAATTCTAATGCTAAATTCTAATGTAAATCTTCTTTGTAATTTAAGCTTTCTACTAGAAGCATGGATAAGAGGTTATAATTTCCTGTTTGAAGTTGCTTTTAATAGACTATAGCTTAGGGAGTCCTTCAAGCATTGAATTAATTGATATTGTGGAATGGATTTTTTCCACTGAAAATTGACATTTTCCAATGCAAATTAGTTTAATAAATAAAATCACAGTTGAGTGAAATTATTTAACACTTTACACAGTTCTTCAGCTCATAACCTATAGGTTCATATGCTGTAGATAGACCCATTGAGATAATTGCAGCAATACTAAGCCAGAATAATAACAGAAATAAATTTGGCCTGAAGTTCATGTTATATCATATTCTATATAAAATTCACTTTATCACCAGGGTCCAAGAAATGGGAAATATTATCTATTAAAAAACCAATAATATGATAATAAATTAAAGGAATAAATATACTCGTAACTGGGTAGTAAAGATAGGTTCAGCAGGATACTAGGAATCAATAGTTTCCAAATGCCAATCCTACCTCAGAACTGGAGATAGGAAGAGCAGTCTAGCCTTCCTAGCCCAATGGGATTGTTTTCCATTTCCTTCCTAGTGTATCCATGCGGTTATTATTGTAATGTGTTTTGTTGTTATTGTTATAATGTATTCAGTCACAGCTATCATTTGATTCTTAATTTCTCAAGATGTGCAATAGTGTGAAATAGATCTGCAATGCACATATTATTCTCACCAATTATTATTAAGTACATTTTTGTTTATTGACTGTATATCATGCTGGCATATTTCCCCATATATAAGATATATATTGTTAATTAGAGAGTTCCACTGGGATGCAAAATGACAATTTGAAAATTCATATTATTTATTTGAAATTATTTGTTTGACTGACAATTCACACACTGACAATCATTGCAGATTATAGAAGCACCAGTAAAATGAATTAGAGTGGTAAGATAATAAAAGAAGGAAGATTTAGCTTAAGATTTTCTCTCTTTCTGTCCCTGTCCCTCATTTCAGTAATTTTGCATGTTTCTGACACAGCGCAAGATGTGTTTATTCTTAACAATTTTATTAGAAGCAGAAGCAGAGATTCTTACAGTAGCACAGTTTTAATTCATTTAAATTTCACAATGACTCACTGACATTCACCATATCATCTCCCAAACAAAACTCAAACATATATTTAATTAAAAGGATTCTGATATTTATTATTTGAAGGGGCAGTATTACAGAAAGTTTTCCTTCAGTGATCAAGGGAGAAGCTTTTGTCTTACTCAGACTGACTATGAAGAGTTTGGAGTGGTGGTTGGCAAAAAATGGCAGCATGATGTGAAAAATAGCCCTACTGTTCAATGTACTTTCACGGGATTGTTAATATAGTTTGAAAAAAACCACAGTTTGGTACACAATAATAAGATTTGACACTTCTTTTCATCAGGCACCCAGAAAGATTTGACTTTGGGCACTCCTGGCCAACTGTAATACTTGTGAAGTCTCCACTCACTGTTCCTCAGATAAGACATGACGAGTTTTGAAAAAAATATCCTGTCTTTTGTATTCTGAAAATATGTTTGTGCTGGATATTGGCACCTGTGTGAAAGACATCCTTTTGGATCCAATTGGACAGGCAAAGGTGGTTGTGTCCCTTCTTTGGCTGAGCAGCACAGCCAAATGCATCATCCCCACTTCATGGACTTCGTGTCAAAATCCGCTGGAGTTGGACTCAGGTTTTATTCTCTGTAATTTATGTGGCAGTGTGAATGTGTGTGATGCAAATAGAGACAGTGGGGCTTCCAGTATGGAGCATTCTCTGTTCCCCTTTTCAGGGCCAGGTACACTTTCTCTAAGACCACTTATTGATAGACAGAGAGGAGATAGTGGAGTAGAGTCTACATTTATCTCCTGATTCCCCAGAAGGTTTACATTGATTTTGGCTTAGCAGAGCTGAGTTTCACAGAAGAGAACGGACTTTCCACAGTGCTGTTCATGGATTGTTTTGCATTGGCTAAAGTGTAAGTGCAGGTGCATCAATTTCGGCAGATCTGGAAAGAACAACTGGTATCAATCCCACCAAATTTCATTTATTAACTCGGAACTCATCTGGAGATCAGTTTCATAGCAGTGTAGATTAGGAAGATTATCCATGTCTCCTGTTGTGGGACTTTTTAAAGCTTTGCAGATACAAACCTGTGAGCTGAACATTGACAAATACTTCACTATATTTCAAGGAAAATTGAATGTACTTGTTCAATGAACATCCCTTTCCGTGAACTTTCACATCCCACTTCGTGTCACTTTCATGTTTGGATGTATTTCAAAAATAAATAGTCCCTGCTGAAGGAGAGTGTGTCGCCTAAATAATTTCTGGATTCTTTTATTGTCCATTAAGTTCTCAATACCACATCTTACTGTTGCCACTGCACATGTCATGCATGTGTACTTTTCACACAGGGTCTGAAACTTGTGCTTCTTTGCTCAGTGGTTACATTATTTAGGGCCAAATAACATGTAAAAATTAATCATTGTACTGTATTGGTCTTCTGCCAGTATTAGAGGAGGTACACATGAGTAAAACTGACACAGATCCAAAAAAAAAAAAAATTAATAAAGGTACAAAAATAAATATACTAAAGCAGATAGTAAAGAAACCAAAAGCCCACTGTATTTTCATGTGTAGTCTGCAGCTTCGCTTTTAAAGTTTGACAAATCATGTCACCATTCGATATCATTACCTCTTCAGCTATTTGGATGAGAAACAGTGAGATCTTCCCCAGAGCCCATGCTACTGTGCACTTCCTGCCTCTGATCCACCGAAAATCTACTGCCCCTTAGACTTTTACCATGTATGTAACTATGTCAAGGCATTTGTAAACATGAGTCAAAGACTGGTTTTGTTTTTAAAAATAGCTTTTTAACCTGGAGTTTTGTAGTGTTATGGAAAGAAGAGATGTTTTACATCATTATTCTTCTCTTTCTGTAACTCTTTGCCAAATTGTGGGCATTAGCAGTAGAAATGTTTTTTTCCTAAAAATCAGTCCTTTCTGAGTCAGTATTATTATGGAGCAAACCAGTCAGTAGTAAGGACAAGAAAGGTAGCATGCATTGCTCATCTGAGAACTCGACTAGTCTTTTACTGCTAGACTTTTCCAAAAGGAGGACAGGGAGGGATTTTCAAGGCACAATTTCATTTTCTGCATGTTCATTTTTCTCATATACTCAGTCACAGAGAAAACCTGTCCTAAAGGCTGACACAAAATGAGATTCATGTGGCCTAATTGTAGCCATATCACTTTTGTCACAGGTACCCATTAGACGTACCTTAAGCACACATTTTTCGGATGAAATTAAAAAAGACACATTCTTTCTTTACAGCATCATTAGAAAGAAAGACTCGAAAACTAATGGATAATACTAACCTGAGGAAGTGGCTACTGAGAACTGAATTCCTCTGTAAGAGGACAAAACAAGCAAAGAAAACTATCTCAGTGAGGTTTCCAAGTACATAAAATAATACTGAGAAGAGTATATTTCAAATTTATAAAACAATTGAATAGCAGAATTTGCTCTGTTTCAAAAGGACAAATAGGAGTTATTCCAAGAACATTGTCCTTTGAGGCACTTTTGTATCTCATTCTTTGCTTGGTATCTATCATGAAACTTATCCACTACACTAAATGGAAAAAAAAAAAAAACCCTTGCACTTAAAATGAGTTTGCTGTCTCTGTGGAAAATTCAGTAGTTTCCCCCACACCCCCACCCCACCCACCCCGAACACTATGAATGTTGTTATAAATGGATAAAAACACCTATTTCTCTTTTGGTTTTGTAAGATATCTGACATTGGATTACTGTATTTCTGAAATGTAAACTTGCGACTGGAGGAGAGCAAGGTGTCAGGGTGTTTTGTCTATTTTTAATTTTGGTATAAATGTGTCTTTAATTCATCCTTGTGCTGTAAACATTTATGACAGGTAAATATACTTCAGAACCCATTAATTGCTGTATTTGGAGAGATTCCACTGGCTTCTAAACAATTTTATGTTCATTTTAATTTCTAACTGTAAAGCCTAATAAATTTCAAGAAACAATATATAATGAGAAGAGTGGGTTACATAAATCGTCTCTGTGTTTTTTAATATGCTCTTTGTGGCCTTTGTTAGGATGTTTGGGTTCACAGAACATACATTTTTTTCCCTCTGAAGCCCTTGCAGAGACAAATTCTACCAGATTGTCTAAAACATATATTTTAAAATTACTAGCATATATAGCAGCTTATACCACATGAAATCACATAAATCTTGTGTTTTGAAAGATTCAGTATAATATAGGAAGACAAGGTACAATAATGGCCATGGCAGAACAGTATTACACTGTGTAGGAGACTTTCAGGTTGTGACAGCTTCACTTTGTTTAGTGTTGTAGCTGGAAAGAAATTAATTTCTAGCAAACAAATAGATCTTTAAATATTTATGAGCAACATTCCCTCCACACACATTACTTGGGGCCTAACTGAATGGTCACAGATGTAATATTTAAAAAAAACAAAAGGACTGAAGAAGAGAGTTGAGCAAGAACAAGATGCAAATATACAAGTACTTGAAAAACAGTCTAATTTTTCTCGCACAAATAATTGCAAAATGTAGAGGCTGGATTTTCTGTCCCGGGTTCACTGGCAAGTATCTGACACAATGCACAGTACCTTCCACCCAGAACTGACAAATGCTTTTCCCCCATGTTCCACCAGTATAAAAATACCAGATCAGGACAAACATCAGTGAATCTGAGCTCCCTGAACTATTAAAAGATCTTCCTGCCCACAGCAGGGGCTAAGAACCAGATGGTCTTTAAAAGTGCCTTCCAACCAATGCATATTATGATTTTATGACTTGAGAAATCACTGCTCGCTTGTAACTGCCTGAAGGATGATGGGAGAGGAGGGTTTACCATGGTGGGAACTGCAGGGCAGGTGTGTGCCAAGGGTACCCTGCAGACTCTGGGGAGCATTGCAAGACACAACAAGCCACTGTTTTTTATCTCACTTCTAATCAACTGGATCCAGTTAAGTGCATTTGAGAAGCATCTGCAAAAACCCCTTGGGTCCCCTACGCTTCGTGACAGCTTCTTAGCTCCAAGGTGGTGATGTAGACTAAGAGAATGACATACCTAAAAAAAACTCCTGAAAGTCTGCTGCTCAAGAAACCTGCAAGATAAGTGGATATCAGCTGGTAAAAGGAGCAAATTATAGGGACATCTGAGCTCTTAGTACTTGCTATTTTGGCTGTTTCAGGGCATCATGCAATTCTCTCTGATGCCCACTAGAGCAATTACTGAGAAGAAGAGATACAGGTCATATATTTTGCTTGACCTGAGGGAATTCAAGCAAATCCTCTGGGATCATGCTGCAGCTGCAAGGCTAGGCAAGTAGAAGGTATCGTCCATGCAGTCTGTTGGAGTTGCACCAGAGTTCAAGGGGTTAACGCCATTACGAAGGCTAGAAGGAAAGCAGCAAAAAGAAGCCTGAAAATGTGGCTTTTGGGTTTTGAGGTGAGCTCAGAGCTCTGTTTTTTTGCTCCATAGTTTGTGTTGCATTGAAAATCCTGTAAAGTTCAGTTCAGAAAGTGGTCTTACGGCCAAACTTACAGATCCCCTTTTTCAGAGGCACGTCCTGAATCACTGGGCAGTTCACAGCCACTTGCTCACTGCCCTCTGGGCCCAAATGTCAACTATTCCCTCTCACAGTGACAAGAATGACAAGGTTTAATTGCTAAGGTAAAGGGGAGCTGATGTGAGTCCCAACATGTCTCATCTCTAGTTCTGACAATTTTCTTGTGGACAGATAGAGAAGGTCCTCCTTGTGCTAAACAAAATGCATGAAATCATAGAACATGCCATTGAGATTTGATGACATAAATAATTTCTGGAGATGAGTGAGAAACTGCTTTGAAAGATTAATGTACCTGGTATTTTATCCATAATCCGTAAAGTTAAAAATGAAAGATGCTTCTTTTTCACCATCTTGTTGTCTCTTGTTCTATTTGCCTATTTATGTAATGCTTCTCATATTTATTTTTACTCCACAAATTCTTGCGTCAAACATAAGTGTGCGGATTCTTGCTAAAACAAATATTTTACCATACATTAAAAGTCTTAGAAGTAGGAGTGATTTGGAGTTCATGAAATTAAAAATGTACTGAAATACATTATATTTACAACAAAAATAATTATTTTAATATATTTCCCCACATGTAATATAAAAAGGGCTTCTCTCCTCTGGGAATAATAAAACCAGATTTTTTAATTAATTTTTTTTTTTTTCTCTTCTAGTGAAAATGGTCCGTTGTAAAAGAGTAAATACAAATATGCTCTTCCCCATGTACTGGTTGTGCATATATTTACTTAATGATTTACATTTTCAGGCAAGTTTACCTAATAATCTCACAAAATTAACTGTTGAAGTGAAGTTTTTCTTACCTTTTTCTCCATTTATTAACCATGTATTCCCATTCTAACTTGACAGCCCCACTTTTTGTCATGTAAGTTCTGCATAAAGAGTTTCTTAGTACAGCAAATGGTCACTGAAATGCCCAGGAGCTTTTGAACTCTCCGTTATGGGATGCCTTTAAGAACAAGTTCAGCATACATCTGTTGTGTACTGATCCTTCTATGGACTAGAGGAATAATCACATAATCTCTCGAGGCAGCTTCTGGGCAATGAGTCTATTTTATATGTGATTAGGACTGCTCTATGAATGAATTGTGTCAAAACCATCAACACTACCTGAACTATATCTTAATAGGAATATAATGTGCGCAAGGAGAATTTAGATAATGGAAAAATTATGTCTAGATCTTTTTCTTTCCCTTTAGAAAGAAATCCTGCAATTGTGCTGCATGGGAAACTCATTCCAAGGGTTTGGGGAGTTCTGCAGTTTTTCATCTGATGGTGGTCATGTTTGCCCCATCTGTATCTGATTTCTGAGGATGAAACAAATGTTCAGTAATAACTCCTCTGTTTTTCTGTGTTATACATGTTTTGTTAAGGTGTCTCATTTAGAACAAGACATTTTCAGGGGAGATTTCACACAAAATATCCCTAAATATTTTGCAGCAATTATTTATAATTTTGACAATGAGTATTTCTTTCATATTGTTGTTTTGGTATCTCTGTGCTCTGCTCTCAGTGGTAAAGCTAGAACTCATCACACAATCAACTGGCACCAACTGGCACATGGCTGTAATAAGGGTCTTGTGAAAAAAGATTATTACTATTATAGGAATATTTTTCCATCTGTGAATCTCAACACATGATTTCAGGACAGCATCTGCAGCTCGTATATAGAGAAACCAAAGATTAGAGTGAAATAATTTGCTCAAAGTCACCAAATGGCGTTGCAGCAGAATTGGGAATAGGTCCCAATGTCCCAAAGATCCACAGCAGTATCATATTTACTCAGCTACACTCCTTTCCTTCATTTCCCTTCCAGCCCCTGTCTCCTGCCCCACCCCATTTCCTTTTCAGGTATGCAATTCTCACTTTCTCAGGTTTATGCCACAAAAAGTCAGCAGTAACACAGGAACTTGGATTCTGCTTCACTTTTCCCATAACAAATAAGCTTGTATTAAAGCAAACAGCGTGTAAAAGAAGAAATGAACACTATACCAGTGAATATATTTCACTGATATTTTAAAATACCTTGAATTAATTTGCAATTATATCTTCCTCTTTGCTAGATATAACTGTCCATAACTGTTTGAAAATAAAATTATTTGTCTAATTTTTTGGAGTTGTATATTTTTTTCTTGTGATCTAAAATGTCTTTTAGTTAGCTAATACGGGCAGAAAAATTAATCAGAAAGGTAGACAGATTTCTACTAGAAAATTAGACATTTATACTGCCCAAATTGTTATCCATGTACAAATATTACAGTAAAAACCTTGCTTTTGATTATATTATAGACTGCAGTGCTTCTGCTTGTTTTCTACAGAAAAATATGATTTCCAGGTACATATATCCTTTTGTAAATGTTACTTTAGATTAAACTTTTTTATTGTCTGGTGTGAGATGGAAAATGATAATTTTATGTTAAGTCCTTGTTCAATTTGTACAAAATTATTCTGTCAAGACTGATAAATGTTTCTTTGTTTTAATCTCTTAAAAGAAAAGTATATCTGTATATTTCATTTCCTTTCTGTGAAATTTCCTTTGTTTTCTTTACCTAAGATTTATAGAAGATCAATAATGTCAATAGATTTTATCATATGGGGGACATTGAAGGAAATTGTTGAAATGTATAGCAATATTGAGGTTTCAGTGTACATTTTTCAATAAGAGCCTCTTAATGGGTTTTTTATGTGACCTTCTTTTTTTAAATGAATTTATCTCTGTGAGGTTACAAAATTTCAATTAATTAGCCCTGTTTAACCAAATGAACGTTAATGAAAATTAAGTATAAAGCACACACCTCTATTTTTCAAAATAAATTGGAGGATATACCCCAGAAAGTCATAGAACTCTTGTTCTAGTGCAGAGTGCCTAGGTTTTTCGTACATGAGGTACACAGAACCATGTGTTCTCCTAACCATTCATTGGAAGAGGTTACTCTTCTCCCATTCATGTGTGTGAAGGTGGTACATTTAGGAAAAACAGCTGAAACTAGAAGAAAGACTTGAGCTGGCTGACTTCAAGAGAAACTCTGTCAGTGAGGTCAGTCTAAGAGGTGGAATACTCACCAGATGAAAGCAAAGGAAATTCTCCTGCCTGGAGGTCTCAAACTTGGACTAGGCAAAGCCCTTGAAAAACAGATGAAAGGGGAAGAACACAGGCATTTGAGACCCCATGCTTTTAAGAAGTTGCATGAGGAGACTGAAACTCTTTTGTGGCCCAAGATGTTAGAAGAAGCTGGCTTTGATCTGCTAAGTCAGAAATGGGATCAGCAAGAAAAGGACTGGAATGGCAAAGCTTTCAGCATATATGAACTGCTGCTCTTCCAGCAAAGCAGTACAATGTGTACACACACATGCACATGAGGCTCTGGAAGTGGCCATCACATGGTTAGTGGATTATTATTCCAACTGAGAAGAAAAAAAGTTTAGATTCCTGAAAATACAAAACAGGATCCTTCAGCCTCAAGAAACACAAAAGTAGACAAAGATACAGTTCAGTGAAATTGTAGCTGTAGTTAACAGTTATATTTATGAGTGACTATTCTAGCCTTTTATTTAAAAAAGGAAATAAATTGCTGGGGGGCTTTAGTAATGCTTTCAGCTTTGATTAATTGTCACAGGATGGAGCTAGGTGAAAACCAGGTTGCCATGTTGCTTGGCTAGTACTGTTAGTATTGCTTGGCAATAAAGAAACCTGCTAAAGGAGCTCGATGCAATGGTTCTCCTCTTCCTTCTCACAATTTCACCTTTGACCAGGAAAAAGATGTAAGCCCTTGATTTACTATGGTCAACACATGTAGTAGTCTAGAAAAAAACATGGGCATTTGTCAATAGTGTGTACATTCCCATGGATCCTACAGTTCTTACTCAGCAATACAGGGATTTTTTAGGATAGTCAAATTGGATGCTTCTTTTGGCTAAGCCCCCAAAAATACCACCTGCTCTAAGGATTTTACGTTATCAAACCCAAAGCCACTTTGTTGGAGTACACAACAGTTGAGATTGAAAAGCACCTAACTTCCTCTAGTCTGATCCTTCTGCTGAAAACAGGATCAGCTAAAACATGCTGCCCAGTACTGTGTTCAGTTGAATTTTGGATAGTTCCAAGGATAAAGACTCCACAAATTCCCTGGTCAATCTGTTCCAATATCCAATAACACTTAAAAAAGAGATACTTTTTCTCTCATGCTAAAAGAAAAATTCCTGTATTTCAGTACTGCATTGTTTCTCTTCCTGTTAGCGGACATAACTGATCATGATTAGTATCTTAAATATATTTTCTATTTAGATATTTATAGCCTGAGAGAAAAAGGTAGAGAGAAACTCAAAGCCCTAAACCATGAGTGAAACACTTGCTCTTCTAGCTAGCCCAACTTATTCATGCCATTTGTACAGACATGACAGGACGCAAACTCATTCTGTTTAAGCAGAAAGGTTCTACTCGGAAAAATGGGGTTTTTTTCAAAGGCATCATGATGATTTTTTTTATGAGACTAAAAACTTTTTCAAAATATGTTGCTCTATAATAAAACTTTATTCCTTCAAGCACCTTACTAAAAACATCAGCTGCTTTCTAGCATGGAGAAGTAGAATTTTCTACAGATTATTTTTCTGCATTTTTAGATATCCCCATATTTTTTTCTGCCATTTGCATAAGATATGCACTTTAAACTTATCTTTGTTTTCCACCTACAATGAGTATTTTTTGGTCTAATTACATTTTCAGCTTCACTTTTCACATTTTATGAGATTTTTAGAGGTGTCTTACTAAGTATACTTGGCATGATTTGCATAGGAGAATATCTTCTAATTTTGACTTTTTTTTTTTACCTCTTACTTTTTCATTTTTTTTTAACCTTTTCATTTAAGTGGAGCATCTGTCTACAAAATCCTATGCAAATATTCTTCCAGGATTCCACACAACTCTGTAAAATTATAATTTGGCTGTGTGAGGCGTTGAAGAATTCAGTTGCATGTCTCAAGAAGGAAGTTCCCATAAGATAAGCCACCACAACAGGAACCTGAGATAAGTATAGATGGCAAACCAGGAAGGCATTAATTTCAGGCCTGATGAGGGTGAAGATTTGGAATTATCACATTGGACAAAATTCCACTGTGCAGACTGAGGGAACTTAAAATAAGACTTATCCATAGAAAAAAAATCACACAGTGGCAGGTTGGGGGAAATGATACACATGCCAGTCCAAGCTGTGAGAATGGCATCTATGTCCCATGGATATCTGGGACCTGGACATTATAGAAGTAGTACATCCAGAAGAACAGCACTGAGACCCCCACCACCGAAGACCAGGATGAAGAAGCCCCAGTGGGACACTGCATGGCTCCACTTGGTGGTGGCATCTTTATTCTTAATCTCTCTCTTTCTCACTCTTTCTCTTCTCCCATCCTCCCTCTCTTCATGTTTCTTTTCCTCTCTATACCTCACATTTACTGTTAAATGAAATCCATACTATTGACTTTGGTATGTGATCTTGTTTATACCTTAATTCAGACAGAGGCACCTCTTGTGATTGCATCATACCACGCTGTCATCAATGTGCCTTCATGTACAGCTTCATCATCCACAATTTTTAATTGGAATTCACTACAGAAGCATCTGATGTGGAGTAGTTTTGAGCATTGCAGAAAAGAAAATGCAATATGCATACATAACTTTCAATTCTCTTACTCATAAGGTTATTGCTAAAATATTTCCTCTCTTATCTCTCCAACATAAAACATGCTGTTTCTGTGACACCCCTTGTAGTCTAAAGTCTTAGATATCAAGGAATTTTGACAGCAGCCCAGGAAAGATGGCTAACTTTGCCAAGCCATTGGAAAGGCTGAAGAAATTATTGCTCAGTTTTCCTTAGGAGAAGTGGGGAGACTTCGAGGTTATGTGTAACACGTGGAAGGCAAGCCTTGATGCATGTCTTTTAATCAATCATCTTGCATGGAAATCATAAAACTGAAACTTCTGATGTTTAAAAAGACTTATAACCCTCATTGTCAGAAGTTAGGGGCAATGGCTCTGACTTTTATTAGCCTGTACTTTAGTATAACCATTATTCTCTGCAGTTTAGCACACATATTGCTAAATGCAGAGCTTATAATATTATACAGTACTGATTTGCAGAAATTGCTTTTCTGTCACTGAAATGTGTTTTCATTAGGTATTTGAAGGATAAGAGTGATTTGCCTTTAATCTATAGAGGTACTGTCTTTACACAGGGAAATGACATTCGGGGGGTATATTTTCACTTTCAGGAAAATTAATCTTGAATTCAACACTCTGCATGAGAACTTTGCACTGACTTGAATGGAGTTATGATTTCACCTTCATTTTTAACTTTCTCTTACCTCAGGTAACCACTCTGTCTTGAAGTTTTTGCCTAAATCTGGCTTTTCATGGCTGGACTAAAAGGCAAACCAGAACTTTTGCAGTTTCTGATAAAAAGCAGACAATAAATTTAATGTAATAATTTTAAATTAATAAGTAAATAAACAACAGATACCAAGCCTTCTACAGCTTGTTCTGCAAAGGAAAAAAATTATCTTTCAGAAGAAAACCAGTAAATTTAATTCTGGCTGCTTCAAATGTCCTTTCAAACTTCTGTCAGTACTTGTGAGTAGGCATACACAATGAGCATACTTTGACTGGTGATTGAGAAGATGAAGGAAAAATAAAGTTAATTAGCTAGGATTGAGTAATCTATGAGAAATTAAAAGATGAAGGTTCTAATTTTTTATAGCTATCATAACATCATATTTGGATTAAAGGTTGTGCTAGCCAAAATCTGTTGACAAAATATTAATCTGCTTCTCTATACTCATCTCAAATACTCCTTGAAATTAGGCTGACAAAATTATTTATTACTTCTTATTCTAAAATGCTGCGTTTGCTTCTAAGACAGTTAAACACTGACTCAACATAACACAGAGGGATAATGTATTTCAGTGGTATGTGAAGACATATCTGCATTAGATTTGAAATGGACATGCTGTTTTAAGAAAGGTGTGTTTAGATGACATTGTCATTCATTTTAATTTGCTTCCTGCAACAAAAATTGTAAGGAAATTATCTAACTTGAAAAATCTCATTTTCTTTTTTTGGAAAAATTAACAATAAAAATACCATCAATAAAGAAAACACTCTTGCGTTGGTTTGACCCTGACTGGATGACAGGTGCCCACCCAAGCTGCTCTTCCACTGTCCTCTTCATCTGGGCAGGGGAGAGAAAATATAATTAAAAGCCCATGGGTCGAGTTAAGGGCAGGGAAAGATCATTCACCAGTGACTGCCATGGATCAAACAGACTCCACTTGGGAAAATTGAATTTATTGCTAATCGATTCAAAGTATAATAACAAGAAGTAAACCCAAATCTTAAACTCACCTTCTCCTCACTTCCCCCTTCCTTGGTCTCAGCTTCGCTCCCGAGTTCTCTCCCTGTTCCCTCAGTGGCACAGGAGGACAGGCAATGGGGGTTGCCATCAGTTCATTGCACACTGTCTCTGCTGCTCCTTTTTCCTTAAGGGAGGACTCCTCACACTATTCCCCCACTCCAGTGTGGGTCTCTCCCAAAGATACAGTCCCTTAGGAACAGCCTGCTCCAGCGTGGGTCCCACACAGGGTTACAATTCCTGCCAGCAAACCTGCCACGGTTCCTCTCTCCATGTAGGCACAGTCTTCCCTGCTGAACATGAAACCACAGATTACATAATGTCATTCATAAATCTTTCCCTACTTTCTTTCAGAACTTCCCGAGGCTATTGTCTGCTACTATTAACAGTATTGTGGGAGTATATCAAATTCCCTAGGGTATTGTGAAAGCCCCCAAAACTGACAAGCTTAATAGAAAAGAGTTAATCTAAGGAACAGAAAGCGAATAAATAGCCTTTCTAAGGTCATCCTGAAAGACTATTACAAAGAAAATATTCTCAGGTCTCAAGCCAGCGCCTGACCCACTGAGCTGTGAGACCCCGTGCGAAAATACTTTCACAGCTGTGAGGGGTAGAATCTCCACTAGTAATTCCCATTATTATTATTATCCAGTCAAAGCAAATGAAGTTCTTTCAGGTCTTAAAGTCAGCCAACACATACAGATTTTTCATACTGCAGATTTCCTAAACTATTGAGTTGCTATTTTAGTAAGGGTATCCTGTTCTAAATGGGTTAAAAAGGGATAACTGAGAAGTGTTACTTCTGAGTAACCAGGTGTGTAATGTACATGAACTATTTTCATTACAGTTGCTTAAGTAAGTTATCAAATAAAATATAAAGCAAATTTTATCCAAAAACATTATAATAAGCACTGCACCAAGTAGCAGGAAGGCCCACAGAGTATCTTTTATTTATCATGAATCTCTTTAATAGTTACTCTGAGGAAGTACAAGTGAGATTGAAAAATAAATGACTGAAGGCCGATGAAGTGGAACAAGATTTAGAAAAAATGCACTATCTTGAAAAATACATCTATCTTTTAGGGCTCATGTTTTTCTCCATTGGTGCAAAAATAGCTTTAGAAGATATTTTTCCTTGTAATAAAGTATTGAAAACAGCACATGCAATTTTTCTTCCTTACAAAAGATAATAAAGCAAAACAAAACAAAACAAAATGTTATCCCATAGTGTATTATCATGGCATATGAACTCTATACAGATTGAATATAGATTTCACAGGAAGTATAAGATGGAGTGAAAATTACTATGTTGTGTAGAAGAATAAAACAACCATTGAGACACTTTGAGAAACATCTCATCTCACAAAGCTTTCTTGTTGTTATTGACTTTTAAATTTTGAAGCCTTTTTCAAGGTTTACAGGCAACGAAAAAGCTTTCCAGTGAAAATTGGTATAAGACTGGTTACATTGCATCTTGCAATTGAAATGTATTCCAATATTGAACTAACAATTGAACTAACATTATCCTCCAGCTAGATGCTTTCTGAAAATGTCCCTAGTTTGAACTGGTAATGAGTAGAATGATTTCTAGTGTTCACAAGAAGGATACTTCATGACTGTGCAGCTAGAAGGAAAGATTCAGTGTAAATGTGAAAGGTCAAAATGAATGTCATAGAAATAGAAAATCGAAAAATTCTCTTCTGGCTATATAATTTTAATTCAAAAATTACTTATTCTAAAATGTACTGGGAAATGTCTTACTTTTGAGGTATGTCTTGCTAAAATTATTGTGAAATCTTTCCAAAATGAGGAAAAGTCATTCACACATCAAATACTGTAGTTCTTAAAATAAAATATTCACAGCAAAATGTATTTGCATCAAAGAAGGACAAAAGCACTTCTTGAATCCTTTATCACTATCTATTTTGTGGAACTTCAGAATCACCAAATTAATAGTCCATAATATTTCTTTTTATATAGAGAGAAGGAAATGAGAGAATTGATTACTTTAAATTATTTCGATATAGGATGGATTTGCAAAGTAATAGTAAAATTGGCAATATTAAAAAGAAGTTTCCCATTACAGGAAAAAACACTGAACTTAGAATCTGATTATATATTGGATACAATTTATTTTTTTTATACATCTAGTCTTGAACAGAAGTGATCAAGCAACATGTAAGCATTTTGGAATCTTGGAAAAATCTGTCTTCCAAAGAAAAATTTTAAGGTACTAATGTCAGAAAGAAAATTTCATTTCTTTGTCTAAAAGCCAGCAGTTCTTCAAGGACTCTGTAGGCACAATAGCATCCGTTTAACAATTACCTTCCTCACAATATGTAATTTCCAAAGACCAGGGATTCAAAGATGTATCTGACTGGGTTCACGGCACAGTTGTGAGCCAGAGAATTGGCACCAACCTTGCTAAATAAGGATCCTGAGCTAAATCAGAAGGAAAGTTCAGGCCTACATGAATTTTCTTGGAATATATCTATATATATTTTTCATTTGACATCAAAGGAAGGGTGACCCAACTCAGATAATTTCAATGTAATTGCAGATTTTTACGTGCACCATAAAAAGTACATTAGTGATTGAAATGCCTTATGTCAGGGACTGGATTAGGTGGAACACCTGTCTCTACCTGTTCTTATTAGTTGTATTATTCGCTTGACTTCACTTGTCTTTGTTTTTTTCTCAACCCATAGCTGTGTCTGTGCTAGTCAATTAAATGGCAAGGGCATGGATCTGAGCACTCTAGCATGGTTTGCCCATGGTATTTCATGCCAGCGCAGACACCACAGTCAGTCAACACCCAGGAGCAGCCTGGGCTCCGCAGATCCAGCGTGGATGTGGCTCCTTCATCTGGTGTGGAGGAGCCCTTGTGTGCACACCCACCTGTCCTCACCAGCTGCCTGCCTGTTTCATGCCCAGATAAAATGGCCATTGGCTCAGCTTTCAGGGGTACGTAGCTGTTTTGGGAGTACATGGTGGTGGCACAGGAAGACTTTCAGTTAATGTTTTATGATGTAAAAATGATCCTACTATTGAAGCTTTGGAAGTTTTATGCGGATTCCAGCTTTTGAGAAGAGACAAATGAGCCAGCCACGTTGGAAATGAGCCAAAGGATGCTACCCCTAAGAGTGATCACATTTGCTGGAGTTTCATAGATGTAGTGATAATGCTGTAATTTTTCACCAGACCTTTTTAAATAAAATATTTTATTTTCTTCTTTCTTTCTTTCAATAGTATGCTTTCAAAAATATGGTTTCGTATTTTCCCTTGGAAAAAAAAATCTTTTTTTTTGTCAATATACCCTGTTTTCTAAAAGCTTATAAAATTATAGTGTGACATGTTTTGTTTAAGAGAGTATATTTCTCTAATGCTGACTGAGGCTTTACAAAGAAAATGGAATAATATTTGGAGTCATAGTTATAGCTATGGGAAACTGGCATTTTTGGTGTTCCAAATAACATCAAAATGACAGTTAAAAGCTTACATCTGACTTATACTAGTAGACAGACATGTAGAGCAAGATTGTGAAAAGAACATTATCTGTGCACCATTAAATTCCTGATTCTCTGGTCACCGTATAGCTGAGTTCAAATTTAAAAATAATCACATTTAAAAATAATCTCATAAACTAGAATTTACTAGAGTACATGATTGTTTGTGTCTTCTTGTTTCTGACACCAGTTGAAAACAACTGACACAGCTTCAGTGCCCCACAGAGACACAACCACCTAGAGTTTCTGTTCTGATAAGTTTGATTAGCCTGAAGTATTTCCTGAAATCTGAGTCCTAGATATATAATTTGGCTTTGATAAAGAACATTATGAGTCACTACAAGCTTCAAAAAGCTTTGCATCAATTCAGCATTCACTCCTATTCTCCTTTTGTGGAGTATTACCCAACTGAGTTGATGTCCAGGAGCTGGATGTTAATATTCATCTTCACATCAAGTTCCCAAAGTAAGGAAAAAAATATTTGAGCATTCCAAATATAATATTTTAGGTAAACTCAATTTTTTTAGACACAAAAGAATCACTACCAGTATTGCCATCACAATAAACCTGTATGCCATTGGTTTTGGAATAACCAGTAAAATCTCAGTGAAAATAACCAAACAGTTTAATACGTATTTTATGTTTGTATAATGTATGAGGGAGTTTTATGTATATTTGAATTGCTGCTAAAACAATTATTAAAGAAAATGTTCTTATTTAATCTTATTCTTTTCAAAAATATATCACCAGCCAGAATGTAGGACTACAATTTACTTCTGACAGATTTTGAGGATGCTGAGTTGGTGTCTACGGACATTTTCCAAAACTGTTTATTTGTTATGGCTCCCAAGACACATTATAGTTTTACTGAATTTCTTTGAAACATTCTCCAAAAGCTATGTTTTTCAGTAGCTGAAATTTCACTGGCTCATAAAGTTTTAGAACTGCTTAATCACATTATCACTGGACTGTCGCTCACTTGGAACATAGTGAAGAAGGCCAATAAAACAGCAATTAGGAGTATCCTAAAGGAGAAAAAGACAAACAAATTTGCAGGTACTGTTTTCATTAAGGACTTCAGTCAGCTCTGTGATTGAAGTTTTAGAGCTTGTCTAATACAATTTTCTGCCTTTCAAATTATATCAGACTTTCAACTACATTTTTACTTTAGATAAGTTAATTTTATTCTTAATCAAGAATGTAAACTGCATTGAATTAAGAAGCTCTTATTCAACTGTCTTGGGAGTATTTGTTTTAAGTTATCACCTTAAATTATGCTCAGTAGACAGTGATTTTTCCATAAGAGGAAAATTATCTTGTTTTTAAAGTTGGCTGTATTTTATTCTTTGAAAAAGCTGGAAAGTGCCACCTTGAACTTAGATGCAAGAGACGGAACGTTGACAGTTATGTCCTCTGAAGAGAGAAAGTTAATTGTGGAAATGTTTCTGAAAGATCAAACACAAAGCTGATGGTTTACTATTTTTGCAGTAATTTGAAGCATATGAGCACTTAATATATCAGCTACAGTAGACACATGCTGAAAGACAGAAACAGTCATCAGTGTGGGAAATGTTAGGTTAGGTAAACACTGAATTAAATAAAATGGAATCAGTTTTTACCTGTTCTTACAGTCAAGGCATGTATTCAGAAGTATTGGATCATTTGATCTGTGTCACATACGTCTATCTCAGTGACTTCATGGTCTTGAAGGTGTGGGGCCACATTCCTGCCAGCTGGAGAAGTTCAGTGACCCTCACTCAGAATTACTTGTGCCTGCATAGAGTCACATGGCAGCTTGCTCTGCTCTCCTGCCAAGACAACCAGACCACAAGCCATTTTTGTATGGAAGCCAGCAAGTTTCATTAACCTGTTATTTTTGCATTATTTTCCTTCTTGGCAACATTTGCAAACGTGGGTATATCTTCAGAAAGAAAGAGCTACGTCTATCTGATAGTAAATTGGCATTAAGGCTGGAGGGTGTTAGGACATGCTCTCTGCTGTCTCAGTCTGTTTACCTCCAAACATGATTTTTTAATCCAAAATGCCTATGGAATATTATTCCCTACTCCTTTGAATGCTCCAACTGCATTTGGGAGTAGTTTGGAAGAGTAAGAATTGGCCAAGGACAAAGCTGAATCAGAATAAAATGCTCTACTGCCAAAGTTTTGACTGTTTTACTGGTACAGATACCTGTGTAGGTGAGTTACAGCATTGAGATTAATTCCAACTAACAGTTAGATTGAGCCTTAATTGCTCTTCAGTGGTGCAAAAAAATTAACAAATCACCACTCCTAGCTCCTAACTGCATCCTTAAGTGACTACATTACTTTACAACTCTAGTTCTGAATTTCCAAGGTCATAAATGCAATGTTTACTAGAAAAAAGAAAATAATACATTTTCCCAAGCCACACTTAGCAGCTTAGTCAATGAAACATCCTTTTTCCCATTAACCTAAGAGGACTTGACTCAGAAACTCAGATCTATTTAATTAGTTTCAAATTACAAACTAAAAATCAATAATTATTTTCAAAAGATAAATATCCATCTGAAATATGCCAAGAAAAGTTTCTCACTAACTTTCCTCAAACAGGAAAAAGCAGTCAGGCAAATAGCGCTCCAAATTCCTGCAGTAGCATTATTTTTCTACCAGTTATTATATACTTCAGACAAGCAGGCTGATAATCTGCATGTTCATAGTGATTTAGTACTTCCCAAGGAAAAGGCAAAGCACCACCAACAGTGTGACCTCTCAAAATCAGATAAAATTATTTCAACTTGACTACTAGAGTAGATTAAAAAAGGCCATGACTAAAAGCAGACATTAAAACAAAGCAAATGCACATCTACAGTGAAAAATAAGATAAATATCTATTTACCTTAAGTTTATTCTTTTTCTTCCTATAGTTCAAATTTAATTAAAATCCATTATCACACAAGATCAGATTATGCTCTGTTCATTCGTTACATCTAAAAGTTACAAGCCACACTTCATAGGTTATCTACCGCTAATAATGCAGATATTACTCCAGATTACAGTTGAGGTTGTAGCTGTGGGTTAGGAATGAAAGAACAGAACCCTAAAACTGACAAAGAGTGGAGGCAGGAAAACCACTGTAAACACTGCTGGTCTCAGCATTATGAATGTCATGCATGATTTCTGCAATCATGCAAGAGCAAGCAGTGAGCTAAGACAGATGAACATTAGTTACAGCTAACAATAAATTACTTAAAAATTGTTGTAACTGACACAGAAATACTGAAAACTGCAATAAACTTATTAGAATTAATAACATGGTGCTGGTAAGGATAACAAAACAAAACACACAAGGCAAGTCCTCATGGAACGGCAATTCCTTTTCTTTGAATGGCTGCATGTGACTCAGGGTTTGGCAGTGAAGCTAGGCAGAACTAGAATGGAAGGGTTTGATGCTGAAGGAAGGGGGACACAAACGTTCAACTTCAGTAGGCATTACTGAGAATGAATATTTAGACTTCTTTTCTAAAAGAATATCCAAATAAGAGAAAATGAAGAGGAAAAAATGAAATTAAATTAAACAAGAATCACATTTTAGTAGGTCAGTTTTCCGGTTTCTAAATTTTCTTTCAATTTTATGATCTTTTCAGTGTTTAAAATGAATTCGGAAGAATGTGAAGCAGCTTTAGTTCACCAGGTTCAACATATAAGAAAAAGCTGTGTGCATCATAGCCCAAATCCTTTGTGTCCCTGCAGTACGGAGCAGTTTTAAAAATCTGAGGAGCTAGAGCTCATTTCTGTTAGGTTACTCATTAGCAAATGTCTTGGGGATCTTTTTTTACATTCTTGGGAGAGCTGGAATAGTGTCATGTTGCCAGTGTCAGCTAGTTCACCTCTCTGGAAAGAAGGAAGGAGGACACGTCTTTCATTAATCCCATTCTTTGTAAACAGTCACACAATCAACTCAGATGCTTATGGTTGTTTAACCTGTTGTCCATCTTAATACCTGTTATTTTTTCATTAGTAAAATTTTCTGGGGTTTATGGCATAAATTCCAATCTACTCTTATGGATGCTTTCCTGCAACAGAATGCCTGAATCACCCAATAGTGTGAAGCAATACATAAATTGCCACAGTATTTCCTGTTTAAGCTAAATTCCTTACATGCTTACTCAGTTGTTTAGCTAGATAGTTGTTAGCTTTTGATATTTTTTTCTCATCTGAATGTACTTCTACCATACTTTGGTTTATTTTATAGTAATGATAATTATATGTCCCAGTTAGCATCAAACATTCACCCATAGTCCACGTGGAAATATTTTAACTTGTATTAATTCAACTTCTCTAAGTCTTTACTCTTCCTACAGTATTATTAAAAATCACCAAAGTACTCTTTGTAAATTATTGTAAGTCAAAAATTATTGTTATTCTTAGGCCTCGACAATTCTCTCTCAATGCAGCTGAAGCCAATTTACATACATAATCTTTCAGTGTCTAATTGCATATCTTAATGATATCTTTGGTCTCTAAGAGGATTCACATGCATGGTTTCCTAGCTTATTAGGATACTGATGGGGGAAAAAAAGTATCATCCAGTGTATATTGACTAGAAATTAATTCTAATTTTGATCCAATATGAATTTTAAGAAATTAGATTAAGAAATTTAAGGAGGAAAAGACAACATTATTCAGGAGGACAAGGAAAAATAAAGGCAGGGGAAAATAATAAAAAATAAGGACAAGGGAAAGCCTGTGAGAGAGATAAACAGTAGATGAGAATATGAACAAGTGAAGTTTTATTTCTGAAAAACACAAAGTCTGGCAGTAATCACTTTACAATATCCCACCACACCTGACTAGCAGGAACACAAGCAGTCCTTATGCCTAGAGGATGAGAAAAAAATGATTAAAAATAATACCCTTAGGAATGGCGCAATAAATATAAAAGAAACTATTTGTACATTTTTATAAAGAATAAGCCTTAAAACTTTCAGTGAGTGATTTCTGTATGTTAACAGGTTTTGTCAGTTTATGGGAATAAATATGACCTAATAGATCTATATGTTTTCTAATTTATTTCTCTTTCAGTTTAAGGAACTGTGATGCTTGAAACCCATCATTGAAAAGTTGATTTCTGGAGTAAGTAGAGGTTTTATTTCTAAACCTCTTAAAATCTGAAAGACATATTTGAATTCATGATTATAACTATGGCAGATGGCCATCAGCAGGATTTTAAAAAACCATAATGAGAACATTGTCAGAGGTATATTAGAGGTAGACTTGGAAAATTGAATCACTACTTGAAGGAAATGGATTTTCAATTGGCTACAGGGCCCCAGAGATTTGTGAAAGAAATTAAGAAAGACATGCCAAGGAAAAGTGATGTTTAACATGAGAACTAGAAAAAGAAGAGTTAGCTGATAGAAACAGGAACTGCTTCTATAGATGTGATATTTGCAGGGAAAAAGAGTAGTGCTAAGCTGTGAGCCACAGCCATTAAGGTAGATAAGAAAAGGTTATTTGTTTGGACAAGCTCTAAACTAATTAGAGAACATTGGAAGGATCTGAATGTATTTGGATTTGCAATTTCTCAGAAAGGTACCAGGAGGAAAGAATCTCTATACAAATACAGATGCTGGGCAAAAAGAGAAAGAAAGGGGCTGTGTGATCATTGCAGGTATTGAAGGCAGTCATCCTCCTGTGACTGTTCAGGTGGATCAGACATGAAGTAGGTGGTAAAGTGTATTTTAGACCTTCTGATAGCTTCAAATTCTGCATACATAAGATTTTATCTATTTTCCTGAGTTTCAGCTTTCCTAGCCTCAGAGAGTGCATTTGTGCAGTTACCCTGCTAATTAAAATGGCTATGAGCTAAGGGAGAATGAATATCATAATCGAGGTCATACAGGAAATTTCTGCCTCAGTTTATAACCTGATTCTGCTATGTGCATATTATTATGGCTATTATTATGAGAAAGACCAAAAATCAATGGGTTATTCTTGTGAACCAAAAGCTCAGGCTGCGCTGCACTTATCACAGGCACTCTGAAAAAGCAAAGTGCTTAAGAACATAATTTACTTGGGATGAGTGGCTTGACTGACTCCAGTGCTGTACCTTCTCAAGTGAAAAACTTGTCCATGTGAAATAAAGAGAAAACACCTGCTGACTTCAATGAAAATTTCTTTTCCCAGTCCTCGTTGCAAGGTACTAATAATATATGAATCAGTCTAATATTGCTCAGAATATTTTTTTGAGGAATGACTAACATTATCTACTCCATCCACTTCTAAATGCTATCACAGAAAGGTTAATGAAAATAATCACAGGAGTTTTTGTTTGCAACACAAGACAAAGTGCTTAACGATATATGGACAAATTTTAAAGAGTTGATTTTACTTCTCAAAAGCTTATTAAACTCTTACACTAACTGCATTAGCCACGTCTGTTGTTAAATGCATTGGAAAGGTTTCTCTTAGGAAAGTATTTCTGGAAAATCACAGGAATTTCAGTATAAAGATAGCTGCTTACCTCTGTATATAAAGCTTCTCTTTCAGTTCCCAGTCAGTGGCATGATATGGCTTTTTGTAGCATATGTTCAATCAAAGAGCTAGCTCGTCCAACCACGGAAATGCTTAGTACTTCTGAAAGCTAGGCTCAAAAAGGGCTAAACAATACCTGAGAATTGATGGCAGTCCTTTTTTTTAGGTAGTGATTACTTACCTGACGGTTGATTGTAAGCTACAATGACACATTTTGAGGGAAATAAGAGCTAGTTATCCAATGCTCTCTTCTATTTTTTTTCTTTTTTTGTTACAGAACAATAAAATAAATTCAGCAAGGAAAATCTATTTATGTGACTGAAAACCAGGACTGAAATCCCAACCAGAAAAATTTAGCATCGGGCTTTCTTAGAAAATTGTGGTTGGAATTTCCCTATGACATTATAAATATTGAAGTTGTGAAGAAGTGCAAAAGAAATTAGGAAACTGTAGACACCTTTGGTTATGGCCTGCAATTTTGGCTCTGATAAAAATAGCTTGCACTGTTTCTTATTTTCAGCTGTTGCAGGTGCTTATTTTTTACCTCCTCCTCACAGAACAAGCAGAAAATCTTAGAACTCACAACAGCTTTTGAATTGTGGTGTCAGAGCCGCAAAGAAAATACAGAAAGAAAAATCTGTGAAGACTTAGTAGAATGGTGTTCAATTATCCTTAATGGTACTGCAGCTTTCTGCAGTAATTGTAGGACCACTTTTTGAGAAGTGCAGCTTATGGCACCTTTTGGGATAGAGTGGATAAGGCACCACCAGACATAGATAACAGTTGCCCCTTAGACAGATGTTTTTTGGTTTCCTGCTCCCATACCTCCTACAACGTGAAGAACTGGATTGACTGACAGGGTACCAGCCCAGAAAATAATTACATTGAGATTCATTAAAGCAGATGTAGCTCTCTTTATCTGAACTAGTTGACTGATGTCCTTTTATAAGTAATGGAGAGAAATAGGTTGTCTTGGAACATGATTCATCTGACTTATTTTAGACATTTATTTTAGTGTGAAATGAATCACAAGCAAAGAGTGTTTATTTTTTTCCACTGACATTATCAAAAGTCTAGACAACTGGTTCAGACATCAATGTCTATATTTATCCTAATAAATCCTGTCTGTGGAGATGAAAAAATCCCTGCATTGCTGTATTCAGGGAAAGAAATAGAGTGAGAAAACCATGAAAGTTCTAGAAAGAGCCTGCTGTGTATGGGTATTCTTAAATCCTGGGAAGAAATTTTATCCAATTTAGCTTGGGTTGAAGTATAGACTTAAGAAAGGCTAAATGTATCTAGAGGCTTTTAGCTGGGTGATTGCTATTTAAACAATATTTTATAATGGAATTTTATTACTGATGTTAAATGAATTTTTTTTCAAAGACTTTTCATGAAGTTCACTTGTCTTTACTCCTGAAAACACACGCGTATCTGCCTGTAATCCAAAAGCAAGGTAACTTGGTCAATATCCATTCTGGCTGGATATAAAAGTACTCTAAAAATTTCATTTCAAGACAAGCAAGAGCTAGAAACTCAGCTGGCCACTGGGAAGCACTTCTGAAAGGAGAGCACAAAGTGCAAAGAATTTAACTAGCTTCAAAGTAGTAACAGAAGATGAATGGATACGTTAGAAGACAACACACACCACTCAATCAAATTCGGATTGCAGCTATTTCTATTCCTTTCAGACTCCTGAAATAATTATGTTGTGTTTCAAATTGCTATAGCCTGACCTTGTATCATTTTGGTTAATACAGGCGTCTGAAAGCTGCTCTAGTGGTCTGAGCAGGTAAAAGGCTTTTCTGTTTTCTTTGAGCTACAGGTGTGTGTGTGCGACTGAGACAAATTGCCTTGTGTCTTATTGGCTACACTTACAGAGGAGAAGTCAAAAGGATGAGGGAGCAAGGCTGAGCACTGCCACATGACTGACTAGATCATTAATTTCTCAGCAGGATTCCTGTTGTGGTTTTGTCTTGGGCAAGGTGGCATGAATATAGATTAAGAGCTTAGCATGAGCCAGGGACCATTTCCATCACATACTTCAGATGTCACCATCCCGTTAGGAGAGGTAAAGACATTAACTGCTTTTGATGCAATGCAATTTATGATGGTCCACTTAATCTCAAGGTAAGAGAAGGAAAAATCAGTTGTTTCCTACATAATTGTCATCATCCTGGTCTTGTTCAATTCTCCCAACTAGTGGTTTTGTTTTGTAGGTCTTTATATTCATTTGATCATTATGGGCTGGGGCTGTAAATTGTCTAAAGAATATGAAGTAAGTTTCTCAGGATACTGAGTTTGGGTTACATGTAAAACATGGTTGTGTATTTTCTTACCTTAGGGGCCTAAAGGAACATGAAATAAGCACCTGAGCTTGCTATGGCTAACACTGATTAATGCAGTCTCTGCCTGTGTCTGCCTTGCATCAGTAAATGTGTCAAGTATTAAATCTGGGTAATCAGAAATAGTTAGGCTTCAGATATAAATCTGAACTGCTGCACAGGCCTGAAATGACAGTGACATTTTAAAAGGTGTTTTCTTAAAAGTTTATGGTATTATTTCATCTATTATTTTTCCAGCGGCGCTTTACACAAATAATTACATTTATGATATTATGAATACTGTATAACTGTGCAACCATGTGTAAATTCCACAACACATCTACATCACAGGGAAAAAAAATTCTGAAATTGGGAGCCTTATAAAAAAAAAAAACCTGTGCTTTTTATGTATTTTGGTCAAAAGCTTATGAGACAGATCTGAAAATCTAACGTGATACCTCACTGGATTGGGATTTGAGTCACTAGAACATACAACTTGCTTCCAGTCTAAAAAATACAGCAATTTAAATGGAAAAGTAAAAATATGATGGCATGTTTTCATAAGGGCAATTTTTTACCTGAAATTAAGTTTAAAAAATAATTATATTAGTTTTAATTGTCTAACATTTAAATAATGTAGTAGTTCTAATAGCTTTGAAAAGTGGTAAGACAAAATGTAACCTAGCTTCTAATTAGTCCCAACCTGTTTGCAAAACTGTAATTCTCCTTTCAGCTCAAATATATTGATATAGAACTACAGCTGATGATGTACTGCAGTGTATATAAAGCTATAAAGGGATTGCAATAATCTCCAGAACATGTTTTATTAATTCAAAACACAACAGCTCTGGGTTAAAATTAAAAGTAAAAACCATCAAATACTTGTAAATGACACTGACTATTCCCTATCTTGATGAATATTTTTATGATTTGGACCAAGATCTTAATAGAAATATCTTTTTTATTATTATAATTGTTCTTTACTGATTATGCCATTTCCAGACAGAACTTACATATAAATTAGACAAATTTGAACAAAATACATATTCGCCTCGAGCTTCCACTGTGCAAGCAGTAGCTACAAATGTCTAAGTGCAGTTCTTTGTGCTCATATTTTTGGATTTATGTTACAGTTTTTGTCTGCTTGTACAGTACTTCAATCCATGATGCTGTGATCCTGACTAATATCTTTTGTTCCACCTTGAAACAAGGGTGGAATAAAACCCTTTTCACTTTGGTAATACTTCTACACTCTATCATACAACTTAAACAGTGCATATTTTAGGGTCAGGAACAGAAGAAACTTAATCAGGAGGTTTTGCTTTGAAACGCAAACTAAAGTCTTAACTTACAGAACAGAGTGTTTCATGTTCATGTTAACACATAAATGACATTCATTCCATACAAATAATTTTCCTGTCTAAAGTATATAATTACTTTTCTTCTGCTGATGTATCAGGGAGTGTAATCAAAGTTCATGCAATATTTCTATTCCTTTATTTATTTTAATAATTGCCATATAGAACAAAAGTTTACCTTCTAGTAAGCCAAGCACTTAATAATCCTTATTGTCTTTTGAGAGCCAATGTTAGATTAAAAACAGAGGTTAGAGGAAAGCATTAACAGTCAAACACTACTAAAAACTGATGTTTGTAACTTAGTTCTTATTATTCTCTAAGAAAGAGTCATTAAGGCTGACTTTCAATATTCCTATATGCTTTAGACATGTCTGAAAAATGTCATCGCACGAAGCAGAAACCAATCACCTGTTCTTCACTATTTTTGTCAGTTTATGAAAAATACAGTCCAGCTCCTGGAAAAAAAAAAAAAGAAAAAAAAAAAAGTTGTTTTGGGAATTTTACATTAATCAATTTTAATGAAAGAAGAGCATGTAAGATGGAAGAGTATTAGGTGTCTTATTTTCCCAGTAGTCTGAATGAAATACTTCACACTGTCAAAGGAAGGGTATTCAAAATTTATAGCAGGAATCCAGAAAAAGAACAAATCTAAAACCAAAAAAATCTGGGCAGGTGGAAAAAGGGCTTGTTGAATAGAATCAGTCAATTAGGAAAAAAACATAAATAGGAAATCTTCCTTTAATAAGGCTACTTCTTGTATGATTCCTATGGATAAGTTCACTGTTTTGTTTTATTCTCCTTTGGTACCTTTATGAACAGATCATAGAGACAGTTCTTACAAATGTCACAAAAACAGGTGGAGGAGGAAACTGGCCTTAGGATTTGTGCTTTAATCCAAATAAAAACAAGGTCATGCACCCAAAAGAAGGAAAAAGGTCATATTTGTAGCATATGCGGTTTACCATTACTTTGAAAAGCAATGACTTCAAGAATGATGAAGAAGCCATGTGAGATAATGCATGGATCGTGGATTTTCAGCATGCGCATGTGTGCTTCTATTATTTCATGGATAAACAGGAAAAATACCAAATAGAAAATGGAAAGGAATTTGTATGCACCGTGAAAATGACTATCTAGTGTTCACTTTTGTCAGCTACACCTCAGTAAAGGATCAGTAACTATTATAAATGGTTCAGAAGAGAAGTAGTAATAGATGAAGAAATATCTCATAATTATTTTTGAGTTAGAAATTTTCAAAGGAACCACAAGAGTCTGCTGGAAGGATTAAAACCATAATTTTACTTTTTAAAAAAAATGAATTTCAGTATAAAACTAAATACATTATTTACCCATGGGTATATTCTTCTTTTGTCTTGGCCTAACACATCTATGGCTCCTGCACTAGACAGTGGAGTTTGGATGTTTGTTTCTATTTTTTTTTTTTTTTTTTTTTTTTTAAGAATTTAAAATAAAATATGCAATTCCTTACTGAGTTAAGATGACTTGCATATTTTGTAACAATAAAAAGGAATTATCAAAAATCCCTATGCTTTGCTTTATGATAGATAAATTCATGCAGAAGTAGGTCAGAATGGTCCCTTTGGAAGATCCAACAGCTGTAAATTTTTAAATGCCCTAATAACATGAGACAGAGTTTACACTGAAATGTAAAAAATTGCTTCAGATGAAAAAAAAATGAAAGGGAACGTTTTTGGAGGTAAGGTCAATTCATAGGATATGAATTAATTGTAGTCTTGAAAAGAAGGCCTAAACATCACCTTTTTTTTAAAATTCTAATTTCCTCTTTCCTTTAGGAGCTTTTCCTTTCTTACCATCACATCTCTCAGTCTCTCAGCTTGCCACAATTTGTCAATATTTTTACTACCTGTCATCACTCACTTTCTCCTCCTTATTTCCACTTAGTGCTTAATAACACTGTCATGAGCTCAGAAAAAAATATAGAGTAGGAAAGAGAATATACATCGTCGTCACTCTTCATGGTTTCTGCAGGTGCTGCCATCTCAGCCTCAGGAGGCTCAGCATTTAAGCTGTCCTCAAGGTGATCAGCATCAAGAAGGCTCAGCATAGCTGGACTGAGAAAATTCCTGAGGAAAAGCTTCCTGAGGAACAAGGTGATAATGCTGTTATGTGGAACCTTTGCAATTGAATTTAAGAAATCTCTTCATGCCACAACAGTGAATGGAGCAATAGCAAATTGTTCAAGTATTTACACTTCTTATTTATAGTTCTTCAATAGTTCTTGAATTACAGCCAAGGCATTTGTATGAACTCAGTTAAAAGTACTAATAATTGAACAGGGCTCCACCAGATATTAATTTGCAAGCGGTGTAGGCAAATAGGAGTGGATTCATAGAGTGATCAGTTGATGCTCTGATCCCATTGACTTCTCTGCATGTATTTTGGAAAGTGCTTCAGTCTAATTCTAGGCCATTCATGTGGGCCAAATGCCCCATGAGTTTAGTTCTGCGTGATTTCATCCAGCTTATGGCCCTCTAGAGTCATTGTGTGATGACGAGCAAAGCAGAGGGGGTGGTGACCAGAAGATCCACTGCAAAGGTATTTCAAACTGAAACACAAAAGCAAATTTCACCACTGTGCACCAAAAATACAAAACACATTCACATGGCACAAATCATATTTCTGCTCTGAGTATACTGAAACATTGAACATTAGCAGTAAAGGGAAAGGAAAATGAAAAAATCACATAATTTTAAATTTTTTAAAATGAACTTGGAGAATGTTGAGTACCAGGAGAAATGGATGTAGAGATATAAATGTGGCATTGTTTTTTTTTTTTTTCCCAAAGGAGGAAGTCCTTAAAGAAAAATTTATCAAACAAGGTAATTTATACAGGGCTATATTTACACCTAAGTTTTCATGGAGAATGTCCTATAAATTAGATTATTACATATGCTTTTTCTAAAATTTATTTAATCCTTAAACTTGTTTTATGTACCAGATTTTTCACCCTTAACCCAGTGTAATGGTCATAAACTACTTTATACCCAATGGTAGCTTACATTCATAACAATAGGGCTAAATTTTGCTGTCTTCAAGCCATTGGCAAGGAAATGCTGCAGTTTTCAAATAACAGTTTTGGAATTTTGACCTATGCTTTTCATAAATGAATAAAAAAATAATTTTATTAAAAAAGATATATTTCGGAAACTTTTAAGTGGTGCACCTTGTATTCACTGCACATTAATGAAATCACAGTTTTTAGAGTTGCAGAAGTTATGAGCAAACTCCATGTAAAAATTAATGTACAATATTAAAGGGTTTATAGAAAACAAAGTAGGTAAATAAATATGTTTATGTTCATTCAATTAATTCTATTTTTCTCGGATATCATATTAAATAAGTACTTAATGTTTTGGACTTCTTCTTTTGAGCTTTTCACAAATAAATATACTTTTCTGTTTGTGATGTGGTGAAATATATGGAAATATGTTTCATTAAGGGTGACTGAGTTAATTTCTCATATACCCTCATAGGTTCAGATTATTAGGCTTTAATCAGACTATAAAGGTAGTATATTGTAGTGTAAATTTAGCTTTCTTTTATCTCCTAAATATTGGAGAGCAGAGCTCTTTTCTGTCAACACCAAGTCTGATTATGATGCCATGACAGAAGTTCCTTAGAAGATCAGACGTGCTAGTATAAATAAACACTCAGTCCCTAGTAGAAAATTACAGTGCATCATGCAAATTGCAGTGGTAATTATTCAGAATGACTTTACATGTTGAAGAACTAAACCAATCAATCCCAAAATAAAATACACGCATGGGATAATTTGCAATAGTTATAGACTATTTACCTGGGGAACACTTTGTTCAATTTTAATTATCTTATGGCATACTCAATGAAGGTGTCTTCATCAAAAGCATAATGAAGTAAATTCTAGGACTACCTTTCATTAGGGGAATGAGAAATTTAAAATTATCACATCGTCGATTGGCAGAAATGTGCAAAAGTACTGCTTTGAAACCTGAGCATAAACATTTGCTTTAAAAATGCTGCCCTGACTTCAGAGTGACCAGGAGATACTTCGTGTTTCCAAATGAGTTATTCTCCTGCTGAGAGAGCAGAAGCACCTTGGCTGAACACATTACAAGTCCTTTTTCCTTCTCTTTAGGGCACACTTGCCATTCCTTTTACTGCTTCTAAAAAGAACAGTTTGCAGGCATTTAGACCCATTTAAAGGTTCAAGCAAGGCACAGATGTGTTTTACAATTTCCACTTAAGCTAATGAGTCTTGGTGGTCTCTCTTAACATGACTTTAAAACACCTCTCATTGTTACTCTGTTCACAGGTATGGGAACCAGTACTCAGGACTTGGAGTAAAGATGGGAATAACACAATGTGTGAATCAGGCCAGTTGGTTTACTAGAAATTATTCTGCTAGCAAAGAAGCCATATATGTTATTTTGTTACTTCTGCAAGGGAGGAAAGGAGGGTGAATTAAAAAATAAACTGTCTTTGAAACAAGGAATGAAGTTGTAATGAAAATTATTGTCTAAATTCTTGATGATCATAAACAGAAAATCTATCAGGTACGTCTGTAAAGATACATTTTAGGGCCCTAAATAACTGGAATTAGTATTTTCACAGTTTAGGCACTCCATCATTAAATAGTATCGAATGCTCTGAACTACTACATTAAGCTGTTCAATAGTTTTTGTTTATTCACTGATGATAGAAGCTCCAAAATCTACTTGTCCCCTGCAGAAGAATGTAACATGGTCAAAGGACACATTTTGCTGCTGTATGCATTCAGAGAAACCCATTACACAGAAGGGAATGAGAATTCAGTCTTCTGATACAGAGTTCAAAAAGGTGGGTAGAGTTGCCATCATGAAATTAGGGTATCTATGCTAGATATACTTTAATCTTCACCCTCTGTTTTTGTTAAGTATTGCCAGTTCAAACTAGGTTGTAATTTCTGCCTCATAGTTCAAAGAAGACCACTTAGAAGGATATTATACACCAACCCTGAAAATCCTTCAAAAACTATTGGGCTTTGTCTTCCAACAGCTTTATGAATGTCTTTTTTGCTTTAAACAATCTATTAGCAGAGTGGATGCTCTTGTGACTCCTAGAATATATTTTTTTAAAATGTGATTAAATGCCTGCTGTATGAATGCATGCACTTGCGTATAACAGTGTTTGCGAGCATGTGTAAGCAACCCCTAAATTCATTTAATATAATGTCACCACGCAATAGATAAGTAAATGAAGTGGAAATGGAAATACAAATGTCCACATACTAAAGCCTTAAGGAGATACTAAGGAAGTTCTAAATGTTTGTAAGGAGAGCAGAGAGAGTGGACCTAAATATATGCACTAAATAACAGGCACCAGAAAGTGTTGTGTCCTTGAGAAGTATTGATGCTTCTCCTGATGAGAGTGAGACTCGCCATATCATATTTGTGTCAGTACAGCTGTCATGGGGGAGCTCTTTCCCTTCCTAAAGATCTCTAGAAAAAACAGTATCACTCCAGCTGCTGAAAAAGGATGCATTTCCTCCCTCTTTTGCTTTTTCCTCCCTTGAAATATATCTTCGTTCTCATGATCTGTTCAAAACAAGTAAATACAGCTATGGAAAATCCTCTGCTTAATGATCTTGAAATGCCAGGCATGTATAGCAGGGATAGAATAGCTTGGCATCAGGGAAGACTGAAGAGTCTGATACATACTTTGCAAATGTATTTTCTTTAATTTTATTAATTTATTTTTTCATGTTGATATGTGTACATATTTTTCAGCTGTTGGCAACTTCGACACTGAGTTTGGGTGCAGGCTCTCTGTGATGGGACACAAGGATAACTTATTCTAAGGCAGACTTAATCAACTCCATGAAGACTCAGTGTGCCTTTTGCTAGTCTACTGCAGAGAGGCAGAAAGGTTTGCTTCCCTCCAGTAAAGAGAACCAGAAAAACACATGTATCTTGAATTAAACTGAAGAGGAAATTAGCTCTGCAAAACCACCTTACTAAACTGTTTATGGAACTATAAAAGACTAGATTGTTCAGTAAGTAAATTATTTAGACATTTCAGCATTCAGAGAACCTCTGAACATGGTAGACTTAAATGGTTCTGAAGTTAGTCCTTTTGCTTATCTTGCAAATGAGCTATCTAGTTTATGTGCCCACAATATGCCAGTTTAACAATCCTTAAAAACAGCCAAACATAAAAATCTTGCCCAAAAAAATCTTGCTAGTTATTCCACCATTTTGGAAATGGGAGGTCCAGGTTCCAATTTGCCATGGGGGAAAACTTCTCAAGTGTTCTGTTTTAAACCAAACTAGCGTCAAAATGATTTATTGATTTGTTAATGGCAGACACTTAGCAAGCAGGAGCTAGGTCATACATTCACAATCAATAACAATAATACAAAAGATAGATTACAATATTAGATGTTTAAAAACTTTACAAACAATTATAAATCATCACACACACAGAGACACAGACTGTAGGGTGGAAGAGCGCACACCCCCTTTCCTTTTCCCTACTTCTCATAGCAGAGATGGGCACTTCCAGCCCTGTGAACACAAAATGTCCGTGAAGCACAATGCCTAAACGGTGCTTATTGGCTCCTGTGCAGAGGTACAAAATAGTCCTTAGCTGGATTGCTTCCCATGACTCTGCTGTACCAAGAAGACACAAAACCTCAGACTTTCTGGTACTGCAGTTCAGTGCATGCATTTCTTGATGTATATGATTCTCATCAGGCTGTGGCTTTTCACCATACCCAAATATCACCCACCACACCACAAAGCTAAACTTCCCTTGCAGAGCTTGTTTAGCTGAGCTGTGGCAGCCACAGAGGCTCAGAGCTTGACTGTACCTGTGCCTGGTGTGACAGGCAGGACAGCAAAATCCTCACCCTGAGCCTTCTACTTGGCCCTTTCATGCCTTGGCAGACTTAACTAAGTTTTGTGCGCAGAGCTTGACAGTAGCTCTTATCATATCTGGAGAATTTTAGATTTTAATTCAACCACATAGCCTTTTTTCTTTAAAAAATATCATTAATAATGGCATTATTTATCATATATAATAAGGTTTAATTGCACTGTTTAAAGCCGCACTGTGCTTGGGAAGTTAATGGGTTTCAAAACAAATTGCACTTGGAAATTTTAATGCCAGTATTTCTGTTACTTAATATTGTAAATGATGTTTTATTTGAAAGTGTTTTCTGTTTACCAAAATTATTATGCAAATTAAGTGTTCTAACACATATGCAGAAGCCATTTAAACTGTATTTGTAAAGCAGAGACTCAATTTAGAAAACTGCATGCCACTTATAATACAGACTGGAAAAATCATATACAGTACAACTCTGATTGCATTCTGAAGTGGGGAAAAACAGTATTTGGATTCTTATCTTCAATTGGAATCTAAAAGCACAACTCCATTAATAAAAAAAATAAAAGCTGCCACTTCCCATTTCCAAAGTTATCCTCATATCTAATCTCTTCTTTCAAGATCATTTAAAGTATTTTCTATATATTACATTCACAAATCTCTGGCCAAATATTCTGGCATTTGGCAAAACATTCTGCTGTCTCCATAGAGGATGTTGTGGGTATAGTGATAATAAGAGAAAATCCAATATGCAGCTGCTGAGACAAGTTACTTTTTTTCAGTGAGTGACTTTGTCCTACATACTTCTCTTTTCCTTATTATGAGAGAAAAAAAATTATATTTCCCAGGGCTTTGACACATCTGGTGAGTTAGCAAAAGTCCTGACACTTAAATATGGCTCTGGAATGTGAAACCTATACACTACCTCAAACAAACAAAATGAACACTCGTGCGTTTAGGCCTGGGAACAATTCTGCATCAATATATAATCATAGCCCCTACATAACATTAGAATTATTCTTTAAGTGAATTGACTAAATGCTCTTTCTCTGACCAATAATCAAGTAATGAAAATATATGGGTCTTTATAGAAGGCAACTGCAGAAAATGGCAAATCAGATAATATGTTTTGTTTCCTGAAGGCATATTGAAGCATACAGTGACAACCTTTGGTAGATAAATGAGGGATGGCATTTGAAATAATGCTCTAAGACTTTTGAAAAAATCCTTTTTCACTCAGCTAACTTTTCAACACTTTCATAATTACATGTTTATTTACAGAAACCTTTTCTGGATACTCGAGTGTTGATTTAGCATTAGAGTGTGAATTAATAGTTCAAAAACCACTGGTAGGGCAGGGATTATAAGAAAACTGATTTTAGACTTTTGCAAATGCCTCAAAGTCAGAGTAGAATGGTATTAGAACTGTGCTGGAACACTCAGCAGTTCCACTTTCCAGGAGATTTCAATGGTTTCATGGCCCTGGGGGTTTTATTCACCTCACTCTATGCACTTTTCCACTCCCTCTTACACTTTTGCTGCCTTGAGCTCTGCTCATAAACCATGTACTCCAGACTCCTTAACATATCTAAGTTTATCAACATCTTTCTCCTATGCAAGGGACCAAAAACTGGGACAATATTGCAGGTGTGGTTTAATAAAAGCTGGGTAGAGCTGGGGTTGGTTTTTCCCCTCAGCCTCCTGTCTGGGCTCAAGGTCACAATTAGCCCATGGCGCTGTCCGGGTTTTATGCTCCAGCCTGTGCACAGAGGATCCCAGGACCTTTTTGGCAGAGCTGGGCTCCCACCACAGATTGCCCAGCCTGTGTCACTTCAGGGTAATGTGTCATACTTAAATATATGTGCAAATGTATGTGCAATGTGTAAACATATGTGTATATGTGTATGTAATACATATATGCTTTACATATGTATTCTGTGGACAGTTAAAGATCTATAAAATTGTGGTACCTTTTCCATTGTGGGGAATTTACTGGTGACAAGAAAAAACTCCAAAAAATTGCTTTTTATAAACATGTCTTTTCTAGTACCAGCAGACGAGATAAAATCAATGTTGCAGAAATATTCAACTTCATGTGCTATTGTGCTATTAGGAATGACAATCACAGCATCACTGAGGATAAGTTATTCCCAATAAGCTTATCATGGCACATATAATGATACATGTTACATATAATGTCATAGGAAGTATCTTCACGAGTCTCTACATGCAGTTGCCAGGACTGTTGGGAAATTAAATTAATTGCCTCTCTAGATGGTGAAGCTCACTACTACAGGAAGTAATTTAGGTTCTCAAAAAATAACAAATGTGTCTGAATATTCATTTGAATTACCAAGAATTGTTAGAGTGAAAAACATCATAAATATTGGAATATCATATCTTGTTCTTAAAATGGAATACCAGTGTAAAACCATAAGAGATCAAAAGAAAATATGAAATCACTTTCATACCATTGGTCTGAACCCAAATAACAATTTTCCTAAGGAAAAGAGCTGTTATTCATTGGTTTCAGCAATGATTGAAGAATCATAGGTCACCGATGAAGTATTCCTACATTTTAAAGGTAATATAGGTAGGTATACAGATAGGGGTAAGCAGTAGCAATTATTCAGATAGAAATGGTGATGAGCATGTTCTATATAATTTTCTCAGATGCCTGAGAGAAAAAGTTGTAAAAAAGTTTTAAAAAAAATAAATTACTCACTCATATTTCTAAAAGACCCAAAGCACAGAGGGAGAGGAAAGTGAAGAATAACATCTATCAGAAACCTCATCGCACACAGCAGGTAAATGGCTTTCTTATTAGACAAACAACAATATTAATAAAATACAAGGGGCTGCAGACACTCATTTATACTGAGCCTGAAGCCATCAGGAGTCGGTGGCAGCAGTGATTATATCAACGAAATCTATTATAATGTTCCCTTCAGTGCCCTCTGCTGACTAGTTGACTTTAATAATCATAAACTGCAGGACACTATTTGTAAAATAACTATTACCATTGAACTTTATCTCTAAGTAAATATGTATTGACTGAAAAACTCCTCTGGGGCAGGAGTGTAAAAATGTCATTGCTCTTGCTTGTCTTGTAAAGAGATTTCTCTTTAGTGGATGGTATTGCGAAAATTCATACAGTCTGTTTTCATTTGATGCATTTGTTTTCAATTGTGGAGTCATCAAATATCATCACAGTTGTTATGTCATTAATAGAACAGTGATATATCTGTAAAAAAACCGCAAATAGAAACTTGCTTGACTTTAATTATAAATCTACGTCTCTATGCAGAGGCCTCAAGCGGGGCTGTAAATAGATTATTTTGTTTGAATGACTAAATTGACATTTTGGATTGGTTTTGGCCTTGACAATCAGATATCAGGAGCTGAAATATTTCTAAATAATAGAAAATTCAGCTGCAGATTAGGATGCTAAAGGGGTCAAATGAAAACAATCCACTTGTGTACTGCATGCTGTGAATATAGAATGGAATCAGACTTTATGTAAAAATTTGACTTGAGAAAGGGCACATGGGCAGAAGCAAACCTTAGCAACCAGGACTTACTTGAAAGTATCTGTCCACTCCCACTTCATGAATTATAAGAATATTTGGATGATCTGGAAATTTACTTCTCAAAACATTGAACTAAGTTTCTTCTGCTAATGCAGGTGTCTCGGCAAATCCAGCTACCTTGTACATTTGTGTTCTAACTGCAAAGTTCCCCTTCTTTCCCCAGAAACATTGTTCTCTCATAAGAGACCACTTGTAGAGGGAATAAAGAAAGGGTTACCTGATATCAGCCTTATCCTTTGTCTCTTCCCTGGACCAGCCCCCTGTGAGAGCATCTTCATGAGGTTTTATCTGAAATCCAAGTGTCACAGCTGCATGGGCCTCCAGACTGAAAGAAAATTTAATATCATTGCTTGTGAATTCATTCCCTGGAGCTTCATGTTGCTCCAATTTTCAGCTACCTAAATTTCTGGTGGGATGGATAAAAGGGACAATGCAGGTGGCAAATACAAGCTAGTCCCTCGTGCTGTGAAACCTAGGAAAGGTCAGCTGGAATGTGTGAATACATCTAGCAGCAGTGGAAAGCAATAAGCTCCACAAAACAAGACCTCACATTCAATTTATATTTTATGTTCCTCAGCAATGAGCTGTATAGTCTTCCTGGAAAGTTGCCAAAATTTGAATTACATTATCTGTGCTGATTTACAGGACATAGCTGGGATTGTCAGTGTGGAAATGTTCTGTGCTGGGGAGTCTAAAAATTGTATTGTTTGGATATGTAAAGCATCATTGCTGCCTCCCTGAGTTTACAGACTCTGTGCACCATAGATTTTTCATCCAAAGTAATCATTAATTATAATTTTAAGACCACATTGCCAAATTCTTCAGTGCTTATTCACTCTGCCTGTCTCTGGACAGAATGAACAGAGCAGCAGGTATACCCATTTTTTCTACCTTTTCCTCTTTGATAAGGTCTGCATGAAATAAATGATACCTGCCATATACCAAAGAATGGTTTTTGCTGACACAATTAATTCAAAACATCTCAAAACAGAAAGGAATTTATTAGCATCCAGAAGACTTCATATAATTTACTCTTTAGCATTCTTTAGCCATTCTTAGCACAATGTTAGTCAGGGAACTGTCAGAAGCTGCTCAATGTCTTCAACTTCACAGTTCAGGTGTCTTCAACTTTTTCTCAGTGGTATAATCCCGTATTTACTGGATATTATAAAGGGGATAGAACACCCATTGTCCTTTCGGTCCCCTTTCTCTCCTCATTCGTCCTGTTTGTTCCAGAGGTCATACAGTACAGCACAGCGCTTTACAACACAGTAAAAGCTGGGGGGTTACATCCCTGTGGCTCTGCAATTTTGTTATGTGGAGCAAGGCCTAGACCTAGGAGGCACTGAGCCTTGCCTTACAAAAACATGAGGATGGAATGCTTAATTCACAGGGCTTTTGAAGCCTTTCTTAAGTGCATAGTGATGGGAGATAGTGGATCAGAAAATTGCCTTTTAAGGATTTTTTTTCTTAGTTTCTTTCTCCTTCTCTGCCTACAGCAAGAACAACCACAACAACCTTATGGTAATTTTGATATGGAAATATTCGCGATAGTTATGACCATGAAACTCCTGCAGAGTTCAGAAATAAGGATATTAGGAGTTTCTTCACAGGCTTGATTCCCGTCATATTTCCATGCATTGATGCACACAGTATCTTTGTAAGGTCATGAAACATTATTGATTGTCATTCCTGTTCTATTTTTCAGAAACTGAGAGGGAAATTAGTTTATCTGAGGTTGCAGGGCAGAACACAGTCTTGCCTCCTTGTCTTTTTTGTTTGAGCTTCTCCTTTACCACAAGTTAATCAAATCTCTTTTTTTTAAAGGCATTCACACCGTTTATAAAGGACAAAATCCCTTAAAGATGTGGGATGTAGGTCACATTCTGGGCTGCTGCAGAGAGGAAAAGCTATTTTTGTTTTATTGCATGGGATTGTGCACATTTGTTCTGGATAGAGTGAGCCCATGTGGGGGGAGGTGCACCCTGGGTTCGGTTCTTCCTCACTCATATGAGCTCCTCCTGGGTTCACTTCCAGTGATGTGGAGGCTGAGGACTGCTCCTCACCTTATTTTTCTTCCTGTTGGAGTGACAAGCTGTAAGGTGTATGGGGGAGTTTGTGGTTGCCTGAAGTATCAGTAACACCTGAAAGCCTTTTCCTCCAAGCTTCATCTACTCAATTAGGTCTATTCACTCAAAGGAAATATTTAAAATGGATGTATTTTTTTCTATGACTGCACCTTGAAATAAGTTTATAAAGCATGAACACAGTCATGTTTTAAATAAAAGCTACACTTTCCTCCATGTAGACACTGGTATTTAATACACTTATTCTCTATAGCCATCACGGCTTATTTAGGCCTAAATGTAGAAAAAGCCCCAAACTCCAAAAATCTCACGTGTCAGATTACTCAATGTAGCTGTCAGTACCTACAGTCCATTGAGAGCCTTCTTGGGGAGATTATTTCAAAACATATCTTTATTTTTGTTTCAGTACATAATTGTATATCCTTCTGGTAAGGATATTTGATTTTGATTCTCTTTGTGGTACTGATGACTAAAGGTAAGTAGGAAGTCAGATTGCATTGATGTGTAACAGAAAAACCTCATGGTATAAAGACAATAAATTGATTATATTTCTCAAATATTAGTCAAATCAGTATTCTGTTCCACAATTTGAGTCTGCTGCTAATTTGAGTCCTAAAATTCCATGTGTGGTATAGCACTCCATGTTTGATGGTGGAAAAATATACATATTGTAGCTGAAAAGTAATGCGGGCCCAAAGATGTGACTATTCTTTCAGTCAAAGCATTTCCCACCAAATTTCTTGAGCAAAGGATATAAGATTACAATATCTTCAGCTTGTCATTGTAATAAAAAATGGGCACAGCGGTTGTTGTGGGATATCTGATGAGCTTTATATTGGGAACGACAACAAATACAGATGCTCTCAGAAGTGCATCAGAAAAACAAAGAAGTAAATGAAAGCAAAATTAAAGAGGTCAAAGCTTTTGTGAATCTCATGGGTCACATCAGTATTATATTTGGTAACTGTTGTTACATTTGTGGGATATTCTCCTAAAGTATTAATCTTTTATTGAATGCACATCAGCCACTTCTTTCTCCATGACAATATTTCCTCCCCTTAGGGACTTGTGTCTTTATGATGCAGCTTTTGTAGTTTGGTTTAATTATGAGGCTACTCTAAACTCAATCAAATACTTGGTTGTAACTCTATTCCAGATTGTAGCACCACCTCAGCATCTCAGCTCCGGGAAGCACTAAGAAATGAGCTTACCATCTGTCAGATGTAGTCCTCTCCCTCTCCATCTCATTTTCTGTCGGGGGAGATAAGGGCCTATATTAATGTTTTAATGATTTGATCCAGCTTTGTGTTTTAATTTTCCATGTGTTCATTTTCTTTTGCATCTAGGCCAGTGAAAGTAACTTCAGAGAAGTATAGGTTGCAGCTGAAGTGAAAAGTGAGAAGGTTTGAGTCTTGTGGAAGTCATATAAACACTTTTATTGACTCTGATCTCAGAGAAACTAAAGGTCCTTAAAAGGTAATTCAGTGCTAATAAGAAGCTCCAAGAACCTGTAGTTTTTTCTATGGGCTTAAAAAAAATATATATATATATATGATACAACTAATTTTTTTTTCATAATCTGAAAAGCTGGTGCCTTGCTTTAACAGAAGCCAAAACTCAAGAACTCATATGGGAATTAAGAGAGAATTTCCAGAAAAAAAAGATAGACAAGACCAAACCCAGATATACTAAGAGGTCTTCCAAAAATTATAAACAACAAAAAAATAAAAAAGAAACTTCCTAATTTTTGTAGAGTAAAAGTAATTATCTGTAGCAGCTCTAAGAAGATAAATTAATTGCCTTAGAAATGTGCTTTCTTATGTTCCAGACAAAAAGAAATATTTTTTTATGGAATTTTCACTTCATGACCTAAGCTGTATCTTAAGATTTATATTAATAAGAGACTAAATTCAAATTTCATCTAGGGAAATTAAATGTTGCTTTTTCTTGTGTATTTCATGCCTTTATAAATAGCTTGAAAGTGTTAGGTTGTGGAATTGAATTCAGTATGATGACTAAACCTAGCTCTTCACCCTGTGTTACTTCTCCAAATCCTCATCAAGGACTACCATGATGTCAACTTCTATTTCTAATATGAAGCATAGTAGGCCAAATAATCTTTCTAAAACTTCGTCCACACAACCTCTAGACAGTAAATGTAATTATTTGCATTATTTTTATTTAAAATAAAAGAATATTTCTGGTATGTCAAGTTACAGCTGGTAATATTCAAAGAGACTTGCTTCCTCTATTTACTGAGGAATGATATTGGAAGTTTTAATTTCAAATTGTGATTACCCTTTTACTCTGAGCTTTTCATCCTCATTGCTGTAGGGTGAGGTCTGCAAAATGTCAGGCATTGAGCAAAAATGCTGAGAACTTTAGTGTAGTGACTCCTAAAGAGTATTCTAAGAAACTTACCACATTCTTAGTCCTAGAAATGCTAGCCAAGATGTCTAATAACAGCAAACATAGCAGATTGCTTGGGCATGTAGGCAGATATTAAAAATGAAAGGGATGTCTCAAACTATCTTAACTGCTTTGTAGAATAGACTACAGAGTCTGACCTAAATTTCAACTAATAATCTGAAAACCTGGAAGTATTTCCAAGCAGATTTTTGATCAAAAAAATCAGAGTTGAGAGTGTACATACATGATGATTAAAGAAAAAAATCTACTCTTTCTGTCATGAGACATGGTCTTTATGTGCTTTCCTGATAAAACCTAATGAAAATCTGAACAAGCAAGCAGGTTTTAGTTTTAAACAATGGGTCTTTATTCCTTTTTTCCCCTCAGTCATAACTGATGTGTTTTCAGAAAGGTGCCCAGATAATTCTCAGAATTCTGCTACTTCATTCATCAATTTGAATGAAGATTAATCCACATGAAATTCTAATTTTTACTTAGATTGTTATTATTACAGGATATCACAAACTATTCTCTGTGACTTTAATAGTTATTGTAATGCTGTACCTGTTGCCTTATTCTTAATGTCTAATTTCTGCAGGGTTATTAAATTTACAATACCATACACTTTCTTAATCATACCTGGAAGTCTGCATTTGATCCAAGCATCTTTGACTTATAAGATATATTTTCCTCTCTATATGAAGTTATAGAGTAATAAAACTAAATTTCTGGTATTGCAGGTACAGAAAGTTCCCTTCAATTGCTCAGACCGAGGGCAATGCTGGCCATTACTTTCACCTTAGCTATTTGAATTTATCTTTCTGGAATTGTAATACGGGTTAGCTTCTGTTGCAGGTTTGCACAATGATTGCTCTTTGCTCTTTCATTTCAGTGATTCTCCCTACCAATAATCAGGTTTCATCTAATGAATTTAAGAAGCATCTTAAATGCCATTTAGTCTGTCTGCCTAGAAAGTGGACAAATACCCCTCTATTTCTTATGTCATATCTACCACCTCAGTGCATACGTTTTAGATGTGGTGGGCATGAGTCAAATAGCCTAAGAAAGTTATGTAGAAAATGGAATTGAGGCCAGGGGCACTCCATAATGTGTGATTCATCATATCTGACTTTACCCTGCTAATTATGCTCAAAGTAGGAGTTAAGAGCCTACTGTAGTTCATGAAGCAAGAAATTCCTCTGCAGGGAATTCAGTCCAATCCAATATGGGACACAAACACTTGCCTAACTGTAAGTATTCAGTGGTCCTCGTGATATCCTATAATAATTTACCAAGACTCCAGCTGCCACAAGAACCTGAGTCTGCTTTAAGTCCTTTTCCACAGCTCCAGGTCCATGTGTGTACCTTGGGTACTTTAGGGCATCAACAGTTGTGTATAAACAATTCTGGGGTCAACTGCTTGTCTTGATCCAGCTGTAAAGTCCTACTGACTCACCTAAACTTAGGCATAAAATGTCAGCTGAGAGGCCATAGAGAATCAGAAATCTGTGTGATGGCTGACAGGTATGACAGCATGACACAAGAACTACAGGATATCTGTATCCTTCTGGATCAGCATGCAGAAGCCAAGTGAGATGCTGTGGGTCTTCTCAGACAATCTTAGATACCAAGAACATTGGATCACGTTTTGTGTCTGTAATGGTAATCCAGATCCTTATGTGCCTGCTTATATCCATACAAATATCTAAATATCTCAAACTGAATCGTAGTAGATTTGTCTTTCTCCTCAAATACTTGAGAGTAAAAGAAATCATCCTTCATTCCCCATTCATCTCTTGGTTTTGAAATTGACCTTTTCCTTGTAATCCTAAGGTAAAACTCATGAAAGATCGCTCAGCAATATACCTGAAGGAAACCTGATCATTGGTAGTGAGCATATTATTGAAATAAAAGAGCAAAAAGTGATCATTTAGCAAGGCTGCAACAGAAACTAACCTGTATTACAATTCCCAAAAGAGAAATTTATATGGCTAAGGTGAAACATTGCACAGATTGGTGCACTCTTTTTAATGCTGAAGAGCCATACAAATCAAAGGTAAATTAAACATCAGAATGTAGAAAAAAATGCAGTTCTTCCATTGAATTCATTAGTTTTAGGAAAGCAACGCAAACATTATGAGCTACAATGGCAGAAATATAATACAACCCTCTCTCTAAATCTTTTAGGCAACCAAAAAATCCAGCAAAATATTATAAATTCTGCAGTGCACCTCTTTCAGAAAAAGAATAAATCCTCTTTGCAGATCAACAAAATTGCATGATAGTGGCTAATAAGGTTAATAAAATAGTTTAAAGTTGGGAAAGGTAAAGTAGGACAAAGCGTGCATAAAGGCAAATTGCTAATACAGGGGAAGAAAGAGCTTAGTTTAAGTTTGTAGTTACTCATGGGGTAGTACACAGCTCTTGGAATAGCAGACTTGAAAGATTTGCTGTCTGTGAGCAAGATGAAATGAATTAGTGATGAAGTCTAGGCAATCCTCTGCCCTTCCTTAGAAAGAATGGCTGACTACACTTCTGAGTTGGTGTGTCAGTGGAACAATTTTGCTGTGGGGTGTCCCCAACATTGTCCATATTCAGGGAGAATTGATCAAGAAACGCAATGGTGTTTCTCATAGTCACTGTAGTTTCCTTACTGCACTGATTCCACAGTGTCCTTGACTCATCCTTACGGTTGTCTATTGAAGGTTAAGTTCCATTTTTATTGCTGTCAGTGTTGCATTGCTTTTTCAGGGCTTATAAAAAAAAAGCTGGAAGTCTTCTGAATAAAGAATGTGTAACGGGTGGATAGATTTAACTCCCACTCAAGACCAGCCACTGTCCTTAGAAATTGAACCAATTCTCTTTCAACACCTGATAAGATGAAAGTAGTGAAACTCCTATTTGACATTTTTCCAAGGTATGGCTAAACATGTTTATAAGAAGGTATGATGAATTTAGGATACAGAGTGTCAGCAGCAAAAGATTGATTTTGAAGAAACTGAAAAAACAAAGTATCTTGAATCAACACATAAAAAAGGAGGATTTGTGTAGCAAATTAACATTTGGCTTAATAGATTGTAATTTCATTTTTCTAAGTGTCTTTCAAATCACAAATACACAATGCAGTATGCATACCCTGTTGGTTAAAAAGAGAGAAAGCTTGCTTAGGGAGAGTCCATGACATTCTTGTACAAATGAATAAAAAATTATCTAAGAATTGTGAAACATATAAATATGCAGATTCAAATAGCTGAAATGGGTAATTTTTTTCCCCCAAGATACCTACATGCATCTTTCTCCTTATTCCTTTCCTACGCCATGTTTTACATTTTTATAGATTTCTACTCCCGCTGTTAATAGATTGTGGCATTAAACATTGCTTTATTATTCTAAAATCATCCATTCTCTTTCATTGGAACATTGGATTGTATCATGAGTTTCACAGGACAGAATAAAGAATATTAATTATCCCTGCATTTCTTTAGTATTTTATGTTTTAGCAAGGAAAATATTTTTGCAGGAAATTCACTCCCAAAAAAACTTCTCTCAGTAATATTATTTTCTCAAAGTGTTTTTGCTTTATATCACCAAAAAATGCAATTTATGTGAACTTCTGAGCTATATTAAAATACATATATTTAATATTGTATGGGATGTTATTGTATTCCTGTCTCATGCAACAGTACAGTTTCTGATGACATGGAAGAAGAGAATATTATTCTGCTTTTTGTTTAGATTATCTGCACACTACAGTTAAATTTATTGTGTTTACACTTCACTGCAGGATGACAACTATCATCAAAAGGCTATTATTGGTATAAAACATAAAAAAGAAGTGCTGGTTTTGATTTCATTACTTTAATAGGAAAGGGAAACATATAAACTGATTTGCTCATCTAGATAGAATTCGAGACAAAGCTATACCCTGTATAGTTCAGTTTGATACAGGACCTTAGTGAAATTGTTTTGGGAACTGGTCCTTGTCTTCTGAAATGAAATGTGCTTGTTCCTCAGATAATTACTACATCAGTCTGTACGGCCCTAGCAAAACAGTGAACAAGAAGTTTGGTCATGTGCTTGGACTTGATGCTCAATAGATCCTTATGCCATCTATTTAGTAATTCAGAACAATTCAGTGAACCCTGATTTCTTTCTCGTTGGAAACCATATTTTTCTTTATCATAGAGGAAAAATATATTGCTCAAGAGGAGAAGTTATTCAAATACTTCTCGATGATTCCCATGATCTCGTAAGAAAGAATGGTGTCGTGGGTTTGACCCTGGCTAAATGCCAGGCACCTACAACGTTTGCTTTCTATGCTCTCTCCTGCTGCAGCTATGCAGAGGAGAGAAAAACTAACACAAAACACTGGACTCATGAGTTGAGATAAGATCACTGATAAGGGCCGCACGAGATTCAGGGCAAGAGCAGGCGGGAAACTTAAAGTTGCAAAAAAAGTGATTTATTAATCTAACAGAGTCAGAGGATAAATTGGAGATAAAAATAAGTTCTTAAGACACCATTTCTTCACTCACCCCTCTTTTCCCTCTTAAGGCACCGCTTCTCAGCTCACCCCCTCCCTCCTTTCTAACTAACAACTCCCAGGCAGGGGCAGGGTGTGGGGTTTTTCTTAGGTCAGTCCATCGCAATTCTTCTACTGCAGTCACTGTTTCTCTATTTGCCCTCTCTCTCTATTCAACCAACCGATCTGGGCTAGGGCAAGGCATGTGGGGTTTCTTAATCAGTCCA
>VZRL01003019.1:84878-131428 GCA_013397895.1 Origma solitaria
CCCCCACAGGCTGTGGGGGTTCTCTGCATCCCCTGGACTCCATGGGCTGCAGGGGGACCACCTGCTCTCCCCATGGTCTTCACCACGGCTGGCAGAGGGTTTTCAGCTCTGGCGCCTAGAGCACCTCCTCCCCCGCCTTTCCACTGACCTTGGTGCCTCCATGTTGTTCTCCCTCACATATTTTTACCTCCTCCTCCTCCTTCCCTGGCTAAAAAGAAGTGCGTGCTCACATTGTTTTGATTTCTTCTTAAATATGTTTTCACAGAGGCGTAACTAACATCTCTAATTGGCCCAGGTTTTACCAGCAGCATGTCCATCATCTTCAGAGCCATCAGAGACTGGTTCTGCTGGACATGGTGGAAAATTTCCAGAATCTTTACTCAGGACATGCAGGAACCATCTTTGTACCCCACCCTGTTCACTGGCAAAAACTGGGCCAGGCAAAACTACCACAAATGGCCAATTTCCAGCATTCCCTCAGACCATTTTTTAATACACTGTAATAACAAAATCTGCTTTTACACCATAGACTTTGTTTTTTAAAGTAATGTTTTCCCAGATTCTGAAGTGAGCTGTCCATACTGATAAATTGTTTGTACTTTTGAGGATGGGTTTGGGTTATTTTTTTTTGGCTAGCGACAATTGTTTCCACCTGCAGATCCTAGAATGCCTTGAGGGTTACTATGAGCCTGGAACAATTGCCAGCTGTTGGCTTGCCTGATGCCATGATATTTTGAAGTGCAAGAGAGTTTATTTGTATGGATGCAAGCTCTGCAGAGCCAAATCACTTCAAGACAAGAGAACTGCTGCCTCTGGTTGAGTTTTTTGTCACTTTCTGTTAGATGGATGTTAGCCCACACCTCCATAATCACAGTTTTCTAAATTCAGCAGTAATTAAAGCATTCTTTGATAAATATATTTGCTTAAAAAAAAAAAAGAAGACAGTGGGAAAACCCAAACTCAGATCTTTTTCTCAGTCCATTATATGATTTTCCCTGTGATCCATGCAAGAGCATGTGCTGGGTCTGGCAAAGCCATTGAATGCTTTCCATCTCTCATGGAAACCTGCAGTTTGTTCCGCTTTGCAACTCTAGGGAGTATTTTTCAGTCACTGCATTGTCAGAAACAATCTGAAACATGGACTCACTGGAGCCCTGCACAATCTCATAATTGCTCTCTGATATATTAAAGGAAAATTTTAAAAGGAAGAAACTTGTAAAACCAGTAATTTGCTAATGGAATGAGGAAATTTTTATGGCTAAGTCAGACCTAGCTGAAAACAGAGGTTTCGATCAGATTTTTTTTTCTTTTTGTTACTATAAGCAATTAACTTTCCATTCTCATCTATTCCAAGAGTTAAGAACAGCTATTGCTAAACATTGAGATGTCAGAGAAAGTTCAGATGCAAGCTGATGAACTTTCTATTGATCTGCAGCATCTTTTCAGCATATACACCGCTTTTCAAAACTCAGATTTCACATTCCCTTCCTGAAGAGTTTACATGTTGATAAACACCACAGGCTGTTTCTTTGTTGCTCTATATAAATGTTCCCTATGCTGTTAATTGATCTCCATAATATTCAAAGATATATTTAGTATGAAGTTTTATTTTTTTAAAAAAAAACCTCTTGATATATAGAAGGTCATTAAAAAAAAGTCACAATGATTATTTTGGTTTACAATTTGAATTTCATACCTGTCCTTAGAGCTGATATATTGTTAACTGTGTTTCTTGAAAGAAAAGAATTATTGCATGTGAATCATATGCAAAAAGCACCAGTCCTCTGCAGTTTATGGTATGTCAATATTTAGTCTGGTTGCCAAATCTCTGACCTTGAAAGTGATAACAAGATTTCTGTATTATGCCAAACTTTAGCCAGTCCTGCACCATATCTGTTTGTTGAGAAGGGTAAAATTCAGGTGAAACTGTTTTTAGTCTTTCACAATCACCTTTAGGATTTTGTTTTAAAAAACTTATTTGAAAAAAAAGAAAAAAAAAAGCATTCGTTATATCTCAATTAGTAAATTAAAGGTGAATAGACTATTTTTCAACATTAAAGTAAAACTTAATTTCATGTTATTACATCCTTTTATCCCTAAAAGAGGGGATAAAAGTAATGGGAATAGTCCTGCACTGATTTTTTTCCTCTTGAATTCTGCCTGGGCAATGTTTGGGAGAGTACAAACTGGCTTAGAGAGTGTTGTAACCATCTTGAAGAATTGATGATATAACAGGGATTTTCCAGTGCCCGTGCACACTCCCAGGCACTGTTAATGTGCTAGTATGGACATAATCACTGATGCAAAGTGACAGGTTCTGGCTCCTCAGGAAAATAAAAAGGTCAGGAGTTCATATAAACAGACAAATTTATTTTTATAATGCTCTTTTCCGTCTGTATTGCTACCTCTGAATTGTAATGTAGAGAAAATAATAGAAGATTATTATGTTATATAGGCAAGCAATTTTAGCTGTTATCTTCAAGGACAAGAAGGACGATCTGGGGAGCTACAAGCTGGTCAGCCCTACCTCAAGCCCTGGGGAGGAGCCGCCAGCAGTTTGAGGAAGGTGATACTTGCCCTCTGCTGAGCACTGCTGAGCACTGCTGAGCTTTGGGTCCAGTTCTTGGCCCCCCAGCATAAGTAAGATATGAGCTTCCTGAAGTGATTCCAGTGAAGAGCCACAAAGGTCATGAAGGCATGAGAGCATCTCTCATATAAGGAAAGGCAGAGAAAACTGTGATAGTTTAACCTGAATAAGAAAGGCTAAGGAAAAGAACAAGCAAGAGAGAAAAAAGATGCAGAAGCACACAGTCTCTTCTCAGTGGTACCCACCGACCGGACCAGACACAATAGGCACAAATTAAGAAACATGACATTTCACCCTGTCACAATAACTTTTTTATTTTCCTGTAGGAGGGACTAAGTGTACTGGAAAAGATTGTCCAGAGAGGTTGTGGAGTCTCTATCCTTGGGGATATTCAAAGCCCACTGGACAGCCCTGGGTGACCTGCTCTAAGTGATCCTGTTAGACTAAGGAGGTTCAACCTCAGCAGTTCTGTGAAACGTTGGTTGGGCATATATGCAGCACTTTCAAAATGTATTTAAAGCAACAGTTCTGTACTTTAACAAACGGACAAGAAACCAACCCATCTAGATTTAATACAACTTTCAGTGAATGCAGAGCTTAATAAAACAAATCTGAATAGAAGGAATGACCCAGCAGACTTTGAATGAGCAAGCAAAGAGAGAGGGTAAACTTTTAACATCTGATGTTTACAAACAGCTTCCTTACACATTTCTTGACCCTGAAACATGAATGCAGTAGCGTTATACAGCACATTGCCATCCTGACTTCTACAGGACTCTGTGGAATAAGGCATTAGCTTTGTCATTTGACATTCTGTCAAAAAATAACAATAAAAATAAACAATGAAAAGCACCATGACAGTAACACAGGGAGCAAAACTTAGAGCTGTGATCTGTCATGTCCCTGCTGAATGTTTTGCTCACTAAGCTAGATAAATCACTGTCATCTGTCCCATGTCACCAACCCTCTGACTCTTACAGTCTTCATTCTGAAATAATTCAGTTGTAGCTGGAGAAATAAGGCACAGCAGGTATCACTTTTCCTTGCCCATTCTGTCCCTCATGCTGTAGTTTACAGGTTAGAGTATTCTTTTGACAAATGAGAGGTGAAATTTCACTCCTGAGGTAAACCAGATCTTCTGTTTTGAGTGAAAGTCTTAACCACTTGGTTTGCACTGTCACTGTTCTGAACAGAAAAAATCCAACTAACCTATGTCTTCCCCCTAAGGAAAGGACTGTTCCAAAAAAAAAACCCAAAGCAGTACTTACGCATGAATCCTGGATTTTTCTTCATGGAAAATACCATACTGCCTCTGCAAAAATTTTAATATCCCAGCATTTTGAGTTTTACCTCTGAAGAAAATCTTTTCACTGAACAAAATTCACACTACATATTAAAGATGAGAGGAAAATATGCAGGGGATCTGCTTAATTACAGCAATTTATCTTTTTGTTCCAGTGTGCATAGGGAATTTTTTGAAAGAAAAAAGCATGTGGGAAGAGGAACTGCAAATAAAGAAAAATAAAATCGTTCATCTGCCCACATGTCTTTATTGTGAGGTAGGCAAGGGAAGAGAAATTCAGATAAATGACCTTACATTCTGAGTACAAGAGGGTATTTACTCTTTCCTACAAGATTAAGAAATATGTATAGTAAACTACTACTCTGTTGTGGCAATACCTTGCCTAGCAAAAATAAGAAGGTCTTGCTTAGAAGGCAGAGGAAAATTTTAGCAGAGTGTCAGGAGCTAAACATCAGGCTGTGATTTATTCTATTTTTCCTAGTCTTTGAAGTGAAATTAAGAACAGTTCAGGAGAGAGAGACTGGTGTTTACTTGTGTTTGCTGCTGTCTCTGATTGGTGTTAGAGGCCGCTTCTAAAACGGAACAAAGATACCTGATTTAATTATTTTGTTGGAACGAAATTAATACTTGACTTTTTTTCAGTGGACTATACTACTTGTGCTGTAAGGTAAATCTGGGACACCAGTTGTGTCCTCTACCTGCCCTGGAAGCAGACAATGACTTGTTTACTTGAAACTACTGGATGCTATTACTATTGAAAGGTGCTGTCCTGGTATATGCTTGTTTGTCAGAACACTGTGCATACAAATACTATATGAAATTTATATAAAATAATATAAAATAAATGTCCAAAGTGTTTAGCTACATTAGAGTCACACTGAGAGATCTGAATTAAAATATTTGATTATTTATATGAAGAATACGTAAAAAGTTCATGCTTGTGCATATGTGTTTGTATGAGACTCACAGAACAGTAAAGGTTTGAAAATACTGTGGAGATCATCTACTTCAACCCTGCTGCTTGGAGTAGGGCCAGCTACAGCAAGTTGTTCTTGGGCACTGATTATTCCTAAGAATAGACACTGAAACATCTCTGAGTAACTTGTTCCAGTGTCTGACCACAAGAAAAAGATTTATTTTCTTTGGTGTTTAAATAGAATTTTGTGTATTCCAGTTGCCGTTCACTGACATTTCTCCTTTCACTGGATACCTCTGAGAGCCTGGCTCCATCCTCTTAGCTTCCTCCTTGGGTGTTTATGCACATTGAGCCCTCTCTTCTCCCAGATGAGCAATCCCAGCTCTATCAGCCTTTGTTATGGCAGATGCTTCAATCCCTTCATCATTTTCACAGCATTTTGCTGGACATACTGCAAGATGTTTGTGTTCCTCCTGTACTGGAAGACTGAGAACTGAACACAGAACTCCACGTGTATCTCACCAGAGCTGAGAAAATGGGAAGAATCACCTCCCTTGAACTGCTGGAACCCTCTGCCTAATGCAGCGCAGGATGCTGTTGGCCTTCATGGCTGCAATAGAACATTGCTGGCTCGTGGTCACCTTACTATCTGCCAGGATTTACAGGTCTTTTTTCTTCAAGGCTGCTTTCCAGGGTGAGCATTAGGTAAAAACAGTTGTGCATATTTATCAATCATTATTCAGACTGCTAACATTGCAATATGCACCTGGAGACAAATACAGGTGAGTCGGTACTGAACACACAGTCATAATTACATCTGTAGTAATACACAAAAGATACTGGTGACTTTTTTTCCTGGTTGTGAAATCTATACTGCTAAACTCCTTCAATCTCCAAAAAGAGGGTATTGGTATTTCACTGTTTATTGGGAAAGGGGTCTTTCCTGTATTAAATAACAAACAATGGATCCTTCTATTTAAAAGCATAGAAAAGTTCTCTGGCACTGTGTCATATTTTATATACATATATATATATATATATGTGCACATACATATAAAACAATGCTTAAAGGCTTAAATGGGAATATCTTGGCTGGTAAATGCTGAATCATAGTACTAAAGCAGCAACAAATTAGTCATCTGATATATTTATCTGATGTAGTTACCTGAGAGAATTCTGTATAAAGAAAACATATTAGCTCTGGACTTAGAAACAGCATGCCATCAAATACTGCACATAGGCAAATTGATTCTGCTGGCAGAGATTATATGATGCAAACAGACAATATTCAGCTCTCCATGAAGTTGTTACCAGTTCTCTATACCTACACGTGCATAAACATTTCTACCTGCTGAAGGAAAATCCAGCTCTGGAATATTTCAGATAGACTGGAAACTTACTGCAAAGCAGAATGTGTTTGTGTGGTTAGGATACATGCATTAGTAATACATACAGATTGAAATGGATATTATATCAGACAAAAACACTGCAGAGACTTTATTCAAATATTATTTGTGCTACATGAAAAAAAAAAGAAAAAGAGAGAGCGAGGGAGGGAGGGAGGAAGGAAGGAAGGAAGGAAGGAAGACAAGCTACTTGTCATTTTGAAGGGAGATCCTCATTGCAGTGTTCACCAAGCAGTAAAAAACCCAGCCATTCCTCAACAGAAATAACTGATGTTTAAACTGTAGATTGGAAAATAAATAAATAAATTCAATCATTCACTAATTTAGTAGAAAGGTTGCCCAGGAAGTCATCTGTTCCATCCTTTGCTTAAAGAAAGTGCAATTAGATCAGTATGCTCAGCCAGGGTCAAATCTTGGTCACCTTCAAAAATCGTAACTAAATGGGAACTTGACAGTTAGTTACTGCAGAAATGAGTCAAAGCCCATCTAATCAAGGAGGACCTGTCTACATCAATAAAATCTAAATCACAGCCTTACCAGGGAATAGGAAACAACTGTGATAACCTGAATATATCAGGTTTGTAAGGATTTCTGCTTAGTGATTCATCAACATTAAAACAAAGACACACACACACACAAAAAAAAAAATAGCCCAAGAAAAACAGTAAAGAAAAATAATAAATAAATCCTAATGGCTGCAGATAACAGATAAGAAAGATGAAATGTTTTGTGTTGCTGATTTTTGGGTTACTGAGGAACTCATTCTTTCATAGGCTTGATGACATTCAACCTTAACTTTGTAGCTTATAAAGCAAGGAAAACAAAATGTTCAAGGGTCTCATGGGGAAGCATCCACTTATTACAGGATATTTGAGAGAACATATGGAGTTGTGCAAACCCTATTAGTGGAAAGGCCAAAGATAGCAGAGGTAGTGGCCTGAGTGACTAAAGAGAATGGCTACAGAAGAGGTCATCTGGGTGCCAGCCAGCAGCCGGTCAGACTGTTTGTCCTGCACATCCATTACTTTATAGTCTGTTCTCTCTTCTATTAAATCTTATTCTAAACTGTTAGCTGTGCAATGCTAATGTCTAATATGTATGAGTGTGTGTCAGAGATTCATTAGAAAATTTCAGGCTGGAATAGCTGAGAAGCAGGTTAAACCACCACCTAGAAAGATCAATTTTCAAGTACTCAAAAGACACTTAAATGGAGAGTCAAATACAAGGTAGTGAATCAGGTGAACAGAAATAACTCTTTCAGCGGGGGAGAGTAGGGGAAGGAGGACGAGGCGAGAGAGATAGAAAGAGAGGGAAGACTACAAACTTTATTTTAGGTGTCTTGAAGGTGACACGCCAATTCATCCACCCCAGTGTGACCTTTATTTTTGCACCACAGTATTCTGCTGCTGCAGTGTAGAGTGTGAAGCACAATAGATCTCAGTCTTTTCCCCTTTCTGCTTCCTAGCCTGGTCTTCCCATTTCACATTGTCTAACTAAAATATGTTCTTGTCAGTGATTAATTTCTGTATATTTTTCCCAGTCCATTATTCTTGTTTGTCAAGATAATTTTAAATTCTAGCCCTGTCTTGCTCTGAAATTCCAGTAACTACACTCACTCTTCAATCATATTTCTCATTAATAACAATATTCAATTATATTCAGCTCTGAACAGATGTCAGCAAAACCGTGAGCTCTACCGGATGTCTCTAATTCTAACAATAAATACTGATTGGGGCTTAATGAAGCTGGAGACTAGTAGGGCTAGCTATCTCAACAAATTCTGCTGTAACAGAAGAAGAGGTAAGACTTATTGATGAAATACCTCAAGCTATAAAGTTTTGTATATTATCAATTGTTCTGGCTTCTGAAATTGCTATGTTTGTGCTCTATACTTATTCTCACTACTGCAGTACAGTTTTTAATACCTGTGTATTGCTCATGAATGAGAAAGAACAGTGTGTTCCTTTTTAATATTGGTATAATTAAGCATTCCAGGTTTCAGAATGGGAGATTGGGACTGTAACACTATTATGATTTTTCTAAGTCTAGGAATTTGACCTAGCTGCTTTTCCTATCAATCACTTCTCAGCAGAAAGTCTACAGGATAAATGTGTTGTGTACTGAATAGGTGTATGTTCAAAAAACATCTGCTTGACTTTATCAGGTTGTCAGTTTTCAAGATAAATAAATATATCTGGAGACGGTCTTAGCTATAAAAGTGCAACACCTATTTAAAATAGCTGAGCAATTTAGATGCTGAATGAGAATTGCTGTATTCTGACAAGTTTTGAAACTCTGGTGCCCTCTCTTGGATTTCCCAAAGGGATGATGACTTCTTTTGATATCGTCATCTTTGTCATAGGTGGAGGAGACTAGAGTACCATTCCTAGGCTGTTCAAAAAAGCCCCGCCCCAGAGGATGCCTTGCTCAGTGTGACCTGACAGCCATTTGGAAGGCAAAAGTAGAATTTTGTTGTTTAGCTCTTCCAAGCGCCAGTAAATTTTTTTTTATTGATTCTCTGTCATAGTGCTTACTTTCAATAAAATTCACCATGACATCTTACAAACTAGACATTACGATGCTTTATTGTTGCACCCATCAAATCCGTCTCCCTCTGAGATATTTTTTGAACTATGATTGTAACTACGATGTTGCTTCTCATTAACAAAAGTGAACTAAATCTCTATACTACCTGTCCAGTGTAAAAATCTGCTGAAATTATGGGAGAGGTGAAAGTCTAACAACCTTCCAGTCAGCTGTAGTCCCTGAACTTATTAGATGCAAGGACAGAGCCCCTGCAAGGCTCATCCTATCTCACCTCTCGTTTGGTAGTCCTCCTTCCTGACACTGGGGTTTTCAATGTTTTTTTCCTTTTTTTTTTCTAATGGCAAAAACGGGACTACATATGCTTGCAATAGTTGCTTTTCCTTTTTAAACTGATTTTAGAGTATTAACTTTTCTTTAGAAATAAGCTTAAAAAGATTACAAGATTATTCTAATGCCTAAAAGTCAAACATGAAGTGTAGAACAACCTAAATCAATCTGTATTTCCAAAGTATGAAAAGTTTTCTGCAGAAACATGACAAATAGAATCACAAAATCACAGAATTTTTTAAATTGGAAGAAACCTCTAAGATCACTGAGTCCAAAAATTAGCCCAGTGCTGCCAAGTTCACAACTAAACTATGTCCTCAAATGCCACATTTACAAATCTATTAAATACATCCAGGGATGGTGACTCAACCACTCACCTGTCCAATGCCTGACTTTTCACAAAGGAATTTTTCCAAATATACAATTTACCCAGGCCCAGCTTGAGGCCATTTATTCTTGTCTTATCATTTTTCACTTGGGAGAAGAGATTGACCCCACCTTGCTGCAACTTCCTTTCAGGCAGTTGTAGAGAGTGATAAGGGCTCCCCTGAGCCTCCTCTTCTCCAGGTTAAACAACCCCAGGTCCCTCAGCTGCTTCTGATCAGACTTGTGCTCCAGACCCTTCCCCAGTTCTGTTGCCCTTCTCTGGATTCACTTTAGGACCTCAACATCTTTGAGGAGCTCAGAACTGGATGCAGGACTCAAGGTGTGGCCTCACCAGTGCCCAGCACAGGGGGATAATCACGGCCCTGGTCCTGCTGGCCACACCATTGCTGATACAAGCCAGGATGCCATTGGCCTTCTTGGCCACCTGGGCACACACTGGCTCATGTTCAGCCGCTGTCACCAGCACCCCCAGATCCTTTCCTGATGAGCAGCTTTCCAGCCACTCCTCTCCAGCCTGTAGCACTCCATGGGGTTGTTGTGACCCAGGGGCAGGACTCAGCACTTTGCCTTGAATGTCATGATTGGCTTCAGCTCTTCCAGCCTGTCCAGATCCCTCCTTGTAGAGCCTTTGAATTAATGTCAATGAAATAGAAAGAACAAAAATTGCACTACTCCTTCTGGAGAAAAAACATAGTTTCGGAGTCAACTCAAGAATTCTTAAGAGCCCTCACAGAGCATGTTAGCAGTAGCTTAGGAGGCCTGCCAGGTGCTGCTGTGTTGGTGTCACACATGATGAAATGCTAATAAATCTAATGTCTAAACAAACACACTAAACCAATGTACTGATGGGAAGAAAACACAGCTGATTAAACATGACATGTAAATAACAATATGGAGGTAGAAATTAAGCTAAGCAGATAAAACACAAAATGTTTACTGTAATATGCTACTGAAAGATAGCAAGGCACTAAATAACAAAGTGGAAAAGCTAAAAAATAAATCTAAGTTCAATAATGTGTTCATCCTGGGGATTTCAGGAAGAAAAACAATAACATAAGCTTTCAAAGTCAGGCTCAATGGACTATGGAATGTAAACACAAGGGAGGTATCCTGTGCAGAAACCCACTCCATCAGAAACAAGTAAAAGCAGCTCAAGAGTGGAGAGCGAAAAGGTTATGAATCTGTGCTTAAAGGTATCATGAGACTGATAAAGTTATCCTAACAATCACAGAAAGGTTTTCTCCTTGAAGGGCAGACATCTCTCTTCCTCATAAAAATATATCCAAGGGCAAGATCTGCACACCTTGAGGTTCTGAGGGATCCTGTTTATAAAACAGGAGACTTGTGACCTTTCTGCCTGAGTCTCATAGGCACACTTTCACTATTTGGGTAGATAAGAATTTAAAAAATCCCCAAATATGAAGAATAGAATGATTTAGGTATGAATTAATCACTAGTGTGCTGTCACATAGATATGCACTGCAAAATCAGAACCCAGATCTGCCAAGTAATTACCTCACATCTTGGGACTGTCCACTAACACTTGTAGGTGTTGCTAAGTTTCTCATGTATACCATGACTGGTTGTGAGATTTAGATGAGTCTAGGTTCAAATCCATATTTTTCCTCAAGTTTCTAGATTTTTTTTTATGGTTGTTAGGCAAATGCATGGCTGGAAGGACTGACAGACTTACTTCCATAAAGAGTTCTATGCTATCTGATATACAATGTTGAATTCTGTAAATTATGATCTGTTTTCTCTAACCTTTTCTCTAACAACAGTTGCTTTAGATTGAGAGAGATTTTTAGGATTATAAAACCTTTTATAATATCTTGGTGTGGCTTATTACTAATATATCTAGCATGAAGAAGCACTACATATTTTTATAGTCTTAGTCTACAAGTAGACCATCAACATTTTACATATATATATACATATATATATGTACCTATATATATCTATGTATAACATGTCTGACAAGTTTCTACAAAATTGCTTTCGTGCTTTGAAAAGACAGGAAAAAGCACTGAATTTCGTTCCAATGTGCAGGTAGTGTTACTTATTTGTTTGTTTTGAAGCATTTGTATGGCTACTGGGAATTCCTGAAGAAACAGAGAATCAAAACATTTCATAAAATTTAGCATGAAAAGTCATCCCACTGGTGCATTATTTGGCTTTGGTTTTCATCATTCTCCTATTAAAAAATGTGCTCACTTAAGTTAACAACCGAACTGCAGCAATTACAAAAAGGAATATAGAACAGTCATGCTACAGTCAGAATAAATAATTTAATTATGAACCATAGTCTGGAAGTTATTTATGCAGCTCTTCAGCTAATACTAACAAACTACAAAAGCAAAACAAAAAAAAAAAAAGTAGGATCTGTTTGTAAATTATTCGTTATGCAAAAACCAGACAAAACAACAAATATTGCTTGTAATGAATTTTTCAGTTACAAAAATTCCAAGTTGAAAAATAATGGTTGCAAAACCATAATGTTTACAGAGAAAAACTTTGGAAAGGTCAACATGCAAAGTGGAAATTAATTGGACAAGGAACATCAGAAATGGTGTTTATTGTTAATCTTCTATTCTCTTTCCTTCAAGACAATCTTATTTTGCAGTGGTTTCCATGATACAGAGTTTATGCTCTCTTCTACAAAAGAAATAGATCTTTTCTTTCAATATCTTTAAAATATTCTTGATAGTAATGTGCATACATATAAGCTGATGATACACCATGTGTCAGAGACTGGAAAGATTGATGCCTCAAGATGTTTTGGGGTGTAGGGGAAGGGGGAAGGCTGGGCATTGCCTTGGTGAGACAGTGAGGTGTCCCACAGCCCCAGCCCAGAGTCAGAATCCCAGTCTGGCAGAGCTGCTGGTCATGGCACACCAGAGGCAGTGCTCCAGTCTTGCCTAGCCCGGTTCTGAGTGGCCAAATTAAGGGAAGTGCCAGCTAGGAGAAGTGCCCATCAGGGCCAAGGGATATTTAAGGCCAAACATGAGGTCAGCACATGTCTTGACCCTACTTTCCTCTTGGAGTTTCTATTTGAACACCTCTGGAAACCACGAGTTGATAGCTGTATGTGACTTTTCTGTATCTTTTCTGACTCTCTATATTCTTCTAATTCCGTTTTCTTGGAACAGTTTGAGTATCTTAACATCAAATGGGTTTAAAATTTGCTAAATTGAATGGGCAAAATTAGTGCTGTGAGAAGTGTTTTGCGTTGATTGGATGTGGTACTAAATCTTTTGCAAAAGTTCCCTGATTTTTCTAAAGTGTGGCTGTAAACTTTTGGCTTGTTTTGACCTCCTGAGAATATTGGGTTGGTATTTCCCCATTGCATTTTTACCCAGAGTATAAGAATCATTGTAACCCCTTTCAAAGCTCTTTTAGCAAATGGACTGGGGCCTTACACCATGAGCATGAGTTAAATCTTTTCTCTTTGGTTCAGTTTAACTTTGTTTCAGAGAATTTTGGCAAGGCCAAAAAATTCAACTAGGCCCCCCAGTGCATTAAGAGAACTTAAATTTTTTATCTTGCCTTTTGCCTTCCGTTCCTTCTTCGATCCCTACAAAATCACATCAGGAAGAAAACTCAGGTGATATCAGTACCTTTTTGTTTAAAAATTGTAACTCCTGTACAAAATAATGCATGACTCCTACAAATGCAATTGCAGTTAATGAGAAAGTCTTGCCATTATGAAAGTTGCGGACTTCAGGTAGGCTCACTGTTTCCATGACCCCTCAGGAGATACCCAATAAAGTGTCTTTCTTATGAGTGCTGTAATGGGAATTGTGATAATGATTCTATGAAGAGTTTGGAATTAATTGTATTAGTCACAAACTCATGTGGGTCAGGAACTCAACATACATTTTTCTTGTTTTCTGGGGACTGTGAGACCAGTCTGTCTTCTGCAGAGAGGAGAGATGACAACTGCTAATGCAGCTGAGTTCTAATGATACGTTTTATTGCCATTTTTTAAAAAGCTTAATCTCTAAATCTAGTGCTTGCCACTTTGGGTTTTATAACTTTCTGTTGGAGGTTGGGGGGGAGGAGTGGAATTTTTACCATTCTGTTGCCAGGTAGCTAACGATCGGTACTTAGGGGCATTTACTCTCACAAAAGAGACAAAGACTTTCTGGCTGGGCGGAGACGGGAACAAGAGATATGGGAACTGATAAGCTCACTCCTCGCCGGGATTCGGAGGGGAGAGGAGTGGGAAAGAATGGCTGTCTGCTTTTTTTTGGCTGCGACTGCAGGAAGAGAAGCCCGGCTCTGCCCTAGCTTTTCTCTACCTGGTGAGTGAGTTGCTCGGGGCACGGGACTCCAATCCTCTCTTCCCCTCCGGGAGGGTGCATCTCCCAGCTGCGCTGCAGTGGAACGGGACCCCCGCCTGCTGCTGCCGCCCGGCGCCCTGCCTGCCACCACCCCGCCCTCTGCCTGCCCTAACTGCGGAGTTTTCCTGCCGCCTCCTCTGCTGGCCGGCCTGGGTGTGCTGACCCGGCCACTCCATCTCCCGGCTCTGGGCTCTCTGCTGCACCCCATCCATCTGCGCTCCACCTTGCTCCAGCCCGTCTGCCATCACGCGCGGCACAGATCCAACCTCACGCCACAGCGCCACCTGCAGCTCCCCGGGAGTCATTGCACCTGCCCTGCTGGGCTGGGAGCCCAACAGCGCCCCTGCTGGCCGTGACCGTGACTGCACCAACCGGGAAAGCGCCTGGCAGCCCAGGGACATTTGCCACTGAGTTTTTTTTTGTTTTGTTTACCTTTTTTTACTTTGTTCACTGTTCTGTTTGTTACTGATTGTTTATCTCATTATAGATATTAGTAAAAAACTCTTATTCCTTTTCCCATACCTTTGCCTGAGAGCCCTTGATTCTAAAGTTATAATAATTCGGAGGGAAGGGGGTTCACATACTCTGTTCTAAGGAAGGTTCCCACCTTCCTTAGCAGACACCTGTCTATCAAACGAAGACAGACTTTGTCATTCCTTCTTCCCCAACTGTTTATTTCTGTTGCTAATATTTTGCTGTTCAGTATAATGAAACTGTGTTAGTACACTCTTTAATCTTTGTCTATAATCTCAGGCAAAATGCATGCACTGTATTACAGGCTATTTGAAAAGATAAGTTCTGCCTTAACGTAATAACAGGCACAGCATCTTATAAAAATTAGTGCCCTAGGAAGAACATTCTTGCCTTTTATTTTTCCATGAATATGTATTGCTTGTGCTGAAATAAGAATTAGGGATATCACTTCTAAGTTCTTTAAGCTTTTAAAAAATGAGCCCATGCATGAAGTGGATCAGCTGGTTTGTGAACTGCTCCCTCCCATCAGTTCACATGGCTTGTGACCTCCAGCCATTGTACATCACACAGTGTATTTGCATCTTCCTTTAACTGGGCATCAATTCTGAAAACACATATCTGCATGTGTATATTTAAGGACTTTTATTGTCCTGTTAAAGATAACTGTGCTATTCACATGGACAGTTAAACCTATGTGTGTTCTCAAGCCACTGGCATGACTGCTTAAGGTTTGTAAGATGATTTTCCAGGCTCTGTTTCACTTGAGGACATATACTGTACAATGAAAGAAAAAACCAAACCCCAAATATAAAAAATCAGGTCAAATTATTTTAATAATTGCAAGACATAACTATGATGTACACTGAAAATTAAAATATTTGTAACACAACTTAAAAGAAAAAAGGTTTACAAAATTAAGTTCACTCTCATATCTGATGTTCATTGCAATAAGTTGCCAATCCCAAAATCTTCAGATGAATATGCAATAAAACTTTATACAGACAGCTGCATTTGGAGGAAATATTATCATGTCATTATCATCTTTATTACTATTATTAAGTTTGTTGTTATTAGCCCAACAAGTAGCATTGCCTAACCTCATTAAGTGAATATTGGGTATTAAAAAGCAAATATATATACACTTTTCTATAAACTGATGTTTCTTGTGACATACATGCTGATCCTTGGAGCAGTATGCTCTCCATTTCATGTTGGAGATGCCTGATGTGGAATACTCTAATTTTAACTTAGAATCTAAATAGCAGCAAAGATATAAAACTAAATATATCCCTTCACAGTGCAATAAAAAGATAGATAAACTATTTATAAATTAAAATACAACTGTGACATATCCACCATATGTCACTGCGTGAAAAGTTTGAAGTGTAAAACTTTACAGCCATTGTCTGTTATTTCAGAAGAGGAGCATAGCCAGGACAAAAGATTCATGAAAGACAGTAATTATGTTAATTTTTATTTAACGATATACTAGAAAAAATTAAAACCAAACCACTAAGTATTCTGAGTTAATTTTATTAATAAAACCGTATTTATTAAGTAAACATTTTGAAAATAACAAGACTTTTTGGTACTCCCAAATACTACCAGCAGTATTTAGACCAAGATTAATTTCTCTGTAAAAGGAATAATTTACATATCAGTGAGTTTTTAAAATAGTTTTCTGTCTCAGTTCAGAAAGGCCCATTTATACTGTTTTGAGACTTGCTATAGAATCCCATCAACACAGTCTTTATTTTATAATTTGAATAATAGAACATATGCATCTTGCGCCGGTTAAGCCAGAAATAATTGTATGAATTGCTGGGGGATTTCTCAACAGGTGATGTGCCTAATCAAGGAGATCTGGTACCTTGGATCTGACAAAACCACGCAGCATTCAAGGTTAAAATAAAGATGCATGTGTTAACATCCTTTCTTAGTTGCACCTCTCATTCTTGCAAATGAGAACCTTGAGATCATAAAATGGAGAAGTGTCTGTGATTTCAGTTGCAAAGAGATTTGTGAGCTGCTGCTTCTCATGTTGAGGAAGTGTTAATGTCTGATGTTCAGTGAAGATAGCTATCATATTGGCATTTAAATTATTTAACTTTTCAGAATAAGTGGTTGTTCTTTTTTCTAATGCTTCAATAAAAATTTAAAATACATCAAGGATCCACTTCATTAGCATTTCCATGCAATATCTCAGTGACAATAATGCTTAATTCTTATTTCTCTAGGGTAAAATTAGAATAAATAAGAATTATTAATTTCATAAAGTGATGATGGCAGTTAATTTGGCTTACACAGGTCTTTTTTTGTCCATTATAACAGCAGTCATTGGTGCAATCTTGATAATGAACACATTTGAGACAAATTACCAGCCAAATGGAAAACTTTGAAACAATGTTTGGGTTTAACTATAATATCAATGATTTTTGTAATTATGTATTTATGGATATCTACAGATATACTGAATGTCAGGGCATGTTTCTGAAGAATACCAATTCTAGGGAAAACCTTCTGTTCTGTTTCTTCAGAATCATTCAATCTCAGTGTCTGGGGATTTCTAATTATAAATTTGTGAGAAACTTGCCAGTATTTGTGTCCAAATGGTGGAAAAATAGTAATAAGAGCACAATATTTAATGTTTCCCTTCAAGTCTTCAAACATTAAATTCTAAATTGAAAAGGATTGCCCTGAAATATTATATAATATAATTATATTTCTGTCCTTATCAAATTTAATGGATACAAATGAATTAAATTGTCTGAGAAGTAAGGAAATTAACCATTTTATAAATGCTTTCACTTTAACATGAAAGTGGAACAAATATTAAGTGGCAGAGTACATAGTAATCCTTTTCCCCCTAAAGTTACGCCAGAATTGATCTGAAATTGTTTAAAGAAAGCAAATTTACTTATCCAGCCCTTGTGTTACCAGTTCAAATCTTTAGTGAATACATTCTTTCTGGAAACAAAAGAACTGGAAATCTTATTTGCAGATTCTTATGTGAAATTTATGGTGAAGAGACTTTGCTATGGAACAATAGCATTCCCTGCTCTTTTTGTATCAAATATTATGCAAAATTTAGTGTTTCAAGTGCACAAGTGCATTTTCTGTTGATTCAGTTCACAGATTTTTTTTGTGCAAAACCTTCTGCCCAAGAGCAAACCTAACAGGAAATTTTCTGCCACAAATACGAGAATTTGTTATTCATATTTCAATTTAAAAGTTTTAAATTCATATCATAGTTGCCACATCCTGTTCATGTGCAAACTAAAAGTACAAAAAAAGTATCTGCAAAAAGTATTTAAATTCAGCCTGTGCCGAAATATTCTTATTCAGCTCCTCATTTATTTTCATTGCTTTTAGGCAAAAAAGTGGTCTTATTAATCTCTGTTTGTGACTTTTGTATCACCCTTGGGTGTAGCAAAATGCAGCTGATGCTCTGCCACTACTTGTTTCCTCTCTGAAACGTTTGTATTCAGTATGAGGCATAATTAATATTATCTACATTTTTCCCCTAATTGCAGGGGTCTATAGAAGCAGGCACTCTATATGTTAAGTGGCAAGTTTGTCTTTCTAGTTAGCAGAGGCAAGTGGTTTCCAAGGCCCAGAAGAAAACCTTCTTTTATGGAAATAATGGCTCCTGCTATAAAGTTCACTAAGAATGGTATCTTACTTTAGCATTCCAAGTGGGCAGATTCTAGCCAAGAGACCTGTGCTCCTCATATCTTCCTCCTGCTGAAATGATCAATGCCTCATTTGGAGTTGGAATGAAACTTCATATGGGGTTTCTAAAGAATTATAGAACTGTTTTATGTTGTGCACAGACCCATCAGTGGGCAAAAAAATGAAGACAAGGAAGCAAAGTTTGCAAGCATACAAAAAACTAAGTGTATATCTGCTGTATTCCTTGTCCAACACTGTGCTTCTCTTCCTGCTAGAGTGACAAATACCTTTTGTTCTCAATCTTATTAGCTAATAAGTACATCAAACCATATTCTGTGCCAATCATATTGAATAAACATTAATCACCTGTCTATATACACAACTCCTATGTAAAATGCTTTATTAATTCCTTTGTAAGGATATAATATTATCATTTCACAGGACAAACCAGACGGTAGCTTTCTTTCAGTTTTAAATGGAATTAAAAGTAATATTTTGGTTCCGACCAATTCACTAGGCAGAACCACACACATAGGATGTATTCACTGATGAAGAAATGATTGGAGATAGAGTTTAATATTACATTAAAAGACATAAGGCATCTCAAGAAATCCATATGGAAATGGAAGTTCCACATGTAGCTTACATACTATTGTATACAAGGGATTTTGTTTCATGGTTACTTACTTGAGGATGATATATTTTATTTCTAAATTTTTGTATGCATAAACGCTGCTTGAAATGGCAGTACAAGTGTTAATGTATTGTGGTTTAGTAGTATATGGAGAGCAATTATTTGTACCAATGTATATCTGGTTAAGAGGACTTTGCTTTAGTATAACTGGGCTTTTGTCTGAACTACTTGTAATTCATTGAGACTGAAATGTCCAAAACCTTACTGAAGAGGAACATACCACACAAATTTATAATAGCCACACAGGTCTTTTTATTGCAATCTGAATTGATTCCTGCCAGCAGTGTAAGTATGGGATTTTTTTCTGATCTGCTTGGTGGTATCAGATGATTTATCCACATCAGAACAAATAAGTGACTTTGATTCAAACTTTTCTATTCTGTTCCTACAGACACACAGTCCAGCTGGTGCTTCTTATTTCTTTTGAAGTGACTTTCAAGAGGAACCCTCGAAGTTTAATGACTGTACTGTCCAAACCCGGCTAGGATTTTGACTGACAGAGAGACCCCACCCAGAGTACTGCATCTGGCTCTGGCTCTGGGGCTCCAGCACAGAAAGGACATTGACTTGTTGAAGCGAGTCCAGAGGAGGCCACCAAGATGATCAGAGGGAAGGAACACCTCTCCTATGAAGAAAGACTGAGAGAATTGTGTTTGTTCAGCCTGGGGAAGAGAAGGCTTTGGGGTGACCTAACTGCAGCCTTCCAGTACCTGAAGGCAGCTTACATGGAAGATGAAGAGAGGCTCTTTACAAGAGCATGTAGTGATGGGACAAAGGTGAATGGCTTCAAACTGAAAGAGAGTAGGATTAGACTAGACATTAGGAAAAAATTCTTTACTAAGTGTGCTGAGGCAGTGGAACAGGCTGCCCAGAGAAGCTGAGGATGACCCTTCGCTGGGTGTGTTGAAGATCAGGCTAGATGGAGCTCTAAACAACCTCATCTAGTGAAAGGTGTCCCTGCCCCCAGGCCATTCCATGATTCTATCATTGGTAATTATCTTTCTGTTATACCAGCAAAAGTTTATGATGGCACTTCCTGCAGCAAAAGGGGTCTGGATTCAATGGCTCTTGCCTTCCTTTATTCCTTCAATATCTATTCCAATAAACTACATAATTTCTTAAAGCTAAAATTGAAAACAGCCTGAGAAGAAGAGACCAGCTTCAGATCTCCCTATTTTTATTAAGTGATTGACCTGGTTCTGGCCAGGACAGGGTTAGTTTTTGCAGGAGCCATAAGAGGCTATGGCCAGGACCCAATGGTTATTCAGTACCACTTCATGGTCACTAAGCAGGACGGCTGAAAGGGACTCTCCCTTCCAAGGAGCAGGGGCTCCTTCCAGTCCACAAAGAGTTTGTTGTTGCAGGCTCTGCAGTGAGCATTTTTGCATGTGAATAATTCTCTCCTTTTGTACATTGTTGTTACTAATATTGTGGGTGTCATTGCTCGTTTTCTGATCTCATTGCTTTTTCCAGTAAATTGTTCTTATCTCAACCCATGACCTCTGTCTCTTGTGCCTCCAATTCTTGCCACAGCAAGAAGGTGAAAGGGAAGAGGCAGCAACAGAGAGCAGCATGTGGTTTGGCAGAATCTTGGTGAGGGCACTGAATTGGGGACCAAATTCAATTCCAAAACCCCAACAGTGACCACATCAATAGGCTTGAGACACACATTCTCCCATTTCCTTGATCCACTAATTTTTCAGTTATTCTAATCAGAAGGATACAGCTTCAATAGTAGTGGTGCAGAGAAACCTGTCTCTACTTTTCCCTTAAGTCTGTAAACTAGGATTTAGGGCACTTTTGGAAGGTGTGAGGAGCAGATTAGAAAGTCTCAGAGTGGGGAGTGAACCTTAGTCTTACAGCCCCTGATTCCAATCTGTATGTAATGATGCAGCAACTGGTATTTCTGTCACTGGTGCCACAGGGTTTTAGGAAAATCCTGCTTTGACAGGCAGTGGTCAGAGTGTTGTCACTCATGACAATCCTGTTGAAAAGCTGCGATTTGCAGATTCAGAAAAGTCCTTAATGTGAGGAATCTGTTGCTCAGCCAGCCCACACAGGACTGAAATGCTTCCTGGCATTTGAAAAAACAGAATTTAAGTATTAAGGGAACTCAAAGGAAACTTTATTAAGTTGTTGGATTGTGCATGGTCTTGCCAAATTTAGGATGTGAACATAGCTCAAGTGATTTGGTCATCATGTTTCTTTGTGACCATACTTTATGACTGCTTAAAGTATCAAATTTCTCCTTTTGAATGAGGACACATCATGAGGATGTAATAGAATTTGTCATCAACTTCTCATCAAAAGTAGTGATTTCCAGTCAAGTGTGACAGGGGGAAAATAGAATTAAAAATATTTAAACATAATAAGGCAAAAGCCATTGTTTATATCTCCGAATCTGGTTATACAAACAAACACAAAAAAGTAACAAAAATAAATTCTTGGAGGTGTAAAGCTCTGAGTGACAGAAGAATGCAAAAACATCTCTGATGCTCAGGGGTTTTGCCACTTTTAGTAGTGCAGTTATGAGATTGGAGACAGTGCTTGCAGCAGTGGAAGAGAGAAATGCATGGTATTTATAACACATATATAATATTATAGTGTTTAAAGGGGTGCTTTAAAAAAAAGAAAAAAAAAACTTTTTATCTTCTTTCTTTCTTGGGCTGTAGACAAACAACCAGTTTACTAACACTGAAGCAGATATTACCCTCAGCAGCAAATGGCTTGTTTTGCTTTCCAATCGACTCCATACAAACCTCAAACCTATTTTTTTAACAGAAAAACCTTATGGAGGCATTATTTTCTTTATAATGCTTAATTAGCCTATGGAAATAAGATTTTTTTCTGTTTTACCAGGAGACTTTGATGCTTGGATTATTCTTTCTAGACGACTTATATTTCACTGATGAGATAATATTATCTCTTAGAATGGAATCGCTGCTATCCTATCCATGAAGTTACTGTAAGAGTGCATGTTTATTCATTTTAACTAGAAATCTGCTGGGACAATTCACTGAAAGTTCCACACAATCAAGGCAGTTTATTTTGTTCATTTTTAAGTGTCAAGAGAGATGTTAATGTATAAATGATATCTTAATGTATTACATTTTTTCAACATAGTTTTCAAATACATCAAGTGTTGCATAAAGAGGCAAAGATTTTATAGTAATTTATATTCATCTTAGTGGTCAGTGTGTTCCTGATGCTCCAATTGATGTTCAATGTCCCTCGTGTTTTCCCTAGACATTAATTTTTTGCCCTCGTGTTAGGCCATTTTACAAGGTTATCAGTATTTCAACCCATGCTAGAGAAGGACTAAAATAGACACTGGTTGCAAAGGGTGCCAGGGAGTTTCTGTATAATGTATGCATCATCCAGCAAATTTAGCCCTGGGATATACCTGTACTACACCATTTGGCTAAAGGGCAATTTCCATTCTAGCGTTTTTATTTTTAACTTTTTACAAAAACTTGGTTAAATATAAGCATTTCATGAAGTAATGCCTGGAGGTTCCTGTCAGTCTTTGTTGTGTCACCTTTTAAGCCGGAAATAATTTTCTGAGTTAAGACTTAGTGTTCTTTTCGATAAGCTTCACCTTCTGTTTTGAAACAGTCCGACTGAGAATAAATAGTTGCAGTTGTTGAATTTTCAGATCTCTCACAATTTTATCATGCAAAATAACAAAGAATATTCAAATCCATGCTTCTCTTACTTATTCATTACCTTTCACACACTGATGAATGATTTAATTATGAAGTTTCAAAATATTTTCTGACCTCTACCGACAGCATGACTGATCAGTGATTGCATAAGTTCTTAACATACTTTTAAATACTCTATTTTCTACCTGAAATATTCTGTGATGACATTTGTCAAGTGATCCCTTTAGTCTCATGTGTTATGGGGTTTGGGATAACAAATTAATATTTACTTTAAATCGTACTACTTAATTGCCTTGCATTGTCGTTTTTTGCATGTTTTTCAACAATGTCTAACTTCTAAAAGATAATTAATATGGCACAGTTTTACCCTGGGATTTACTGGTACCACAAATAACGTTATGTAAAACTCTAATTAGTTGATCACCTAGTAAAAAACAGAAGTACAAAAAGGTGTTCAAGGCTAACTTGGATGGGGCTTTGTGAATCTTGGTCTAGTGGAAGGTGTCCGTGCCCATGGCAGGGGCTTTGGAACTGGATAATCCTTAAGATTCCTTCCAATCCAAACCATTCTGAGACTCGATGCACAGAGTCTAAGAAACAATTGTTTTCACTTTTTCTGGACAGCAAAGTCTACCTGCAGTATTGATAACAAAGTCAAACTTGTGCTAAAGTCACATTCTTTCCCATCAGAGGAGATTTGTTCCTGTATGTCTTTTGCAATTAGGTAGCAAGTACAAATTTATAAAACATAAATCTCCTTCTGAGTTTCTTTCCCACAGATACCTTTCTGTAATCATCTTCTCTGCATTGTTTCCTCTTAAAATCCTCTAAGGGTTCCTCAGCTCTGCTGCCACAAAGATTACTATCGTTACAGATGCATTAAGCATTAAGCAGTAGTTGATTGACAGTGTAATCCACATTTTTAGGTGATTGGGTGGCAGTGTTCAGAAGTATGTCTGCTAGACAGATATCAGTGATAAATCTCACATTTTCAATCTTGATATTTAGCCTGGGAAATTGACTCTGCTTCTTCTGTACCCCAGGGTACATTTTAAAACTTGGTTCAAATTTTGAGGAAGTCTTATTAATCATTTTGAGCTCCTCCTGTGAGTATCGTCATAAGAAGCTTTTGGATTTCAAGGTTTTGCTTGATTTGTTATGTTAACTATGTATACAAAGTGAATAGTAATTTGTATTATCACCACTATTAAAAAAAAATCCTGCCTTATTCCTTTATTCCTTGCAATGGGACAAATCTAACCAGATTATGAATATATCCTTGCCTGTAACTTGCACACCAGCAAGATATATTAGTGTCAGGGATGACTACAGTGTGTCCTGCAGTTAGGTGTGTTAAGAATTTTTTCTTCACACATGTTGGTGATCATGGATGGTATAGATGGCTTAATAAAGCAACTAAACATCCCATATTGTGCTATGAAAATATTTGAAATAAAATAATGTTTTTCTAACCAGAAAGGTCAAACATTTAAATTTTGTAGGCAGATATACAAGATATAAAACAAAAATAAAGCCAAATTCTGAATCTGGAAAAGAGTAATGCTCTTTTCAGTGCTCTTGAAGCTTCGCCTTGAATCCTGTGTGCAGTTCTGTACTCCACAATTTAAGAAGGGTATTTAGGTACCCAAATGTGTCCAGAGTAGGGCAAGAAAGCTGGTGAAAGGATTAGAAAGATTGTATTATGAGAAGTGGCTGAGGACTCTGTCTAGTCTGGAGAAAAGGAGGCTGAGACATGACCTTAGTGCTCTCTGCAGTTTGCTGAGGAGGGGAAGTGGCGAAGGAGGTGGTGAGTATTTCTTCCTGGTATCCAGTGATTCAAAGTTGCATCAGGGCAGGTTTAGACTGGACATTAGGAAGCATTTTTCCATGAAGAGGTTGGTCAGACACTGGAACAAGCTTCCTCTAGATGTGGTTGTTGTCCTGAGCTTGCCAATGTTTAATAAGCAATTACATAATGCCCTTAATATGCTCTAACATTTGGTCAGCCCCAAAGTGGTCAGGCAGTTAGGCTGGATGTTTGTTGTGAGTGCCTTTCAGCTGAAGTATTCTACTCTGCTCTAGTTGCTTTTTTTTTTTTTTTTTCCTTTCTTCTTTTTTTTTCCCCTGAGGGCAGCCACTGGCTTGGTCAGGGAATAAATCCAGGCTTTATAGCCTTGAAGTTTAAATTGGGTGAACTAAGGCAAGGTATGAAAGAACGAGAGAACATGCATATGTACCCAAAGGTGTAGAACTTCCTTCAGTTCAAGAATAGTTGAAAAAAGAATCTAAAAATAAACATAAACCTAGAAAAAGAAATACATGTCTCTAGTAAGTCCAATCCATGCTTACATTGACTCTTCTAATGTCTGTCTTGATTTGCTTTACATCAATGCAAATTTCCCTACATCATGCTCAGTTATGGCTGATTTAAGACCATTAATTAAGTGTTTTGTTATGTATCTTTTTGATCAGATTTTAAACAGGTATTCTCATCTAAAATTATGTAAATATGAAACCTCACATAGACAGTGGTAGAAAATGAGAATGATTTTTGTGCTGCTGACCTTGCTGCTTCCATTACGCATTCAAGAGTGCCCAGAAGTCTTATGAGTCTTCCAAGTGTAAACGTCTCAATTGCTGCAGGCCTTTTAAGTGAGTTAATCCTATTCATAATGGTTTCTGAAGCCACGTGGTTGTTCAGAAAGGAGAAAGATACCAGAGCAGTGTAAACTATAGCAAAGCAGAGAAAAAACAGAGTAGTGCAATAATACTGATTAGGCAATCATTTTGCAATGCCTCCACCAATTTTCTGAAGCTGTAACTTATCACGGTGGCATTGATTTTCGAATGTGCTTTTTGGTGTCTTAAGTCAGGTATCCCCTTTCCAGCTGTGACTGGTTCCTTATGGTTCAAAAGAAGGCAAACTGCTATGATTTAAACAGCTTTGATATCTTTCCTCTGTCTGAACAACAGACAGGAAACTGAGCAGGAACAGCTGCACCAGAATCACCAGCAAAAAAATGGAGGTTTTTAAAAGCAGTGAAAAGACTTAAATGAAATGTGTTGACTTGGCAGTTTTGCTGCTTTCCTGAAGCAGTGACAATTCAATGAAAGTAGAATAAAATTGAGAAGACAAGTATTTAATTAAAAAGTTATGTTAAGCTTTAGTTAACATTAACATTAATTTTTATAGACAGATCTAGCAACACATAAGCTTTATAAGTTCGTATAATATAGCTCAGACTGAGTGAGACCTCTAGACTTTCAGAACTGCAAATGCTGTTACACTCCCTGATACACTTCCTTTTCCAAAGAAATTCTTGATATTCATAACTTCAGTGAGACAGTAATTCCTTTCTTTTTTTTTTNCCCTTTTTTTTTTTTTTTTTTTTTTTTTTTTTTTTAATACTAGGATACCAAGAAGGTACTAGGATACCCCAAAGAGGCCAAACTCTTCTCTTTCTGAAGCACAGTAGCACTCCTGCGGTGCACAGTCCTCACTGTCCTAAGGATCTCAATCTCCACCACTTCATGGTCCCTGCAGCCCTGGCTGCCCTTGAGTTTCAGACTCAATTTGGTGGTGAAAACATGGTCCAGCATAACTCCTCTTCTCATTGGCTGCTCTGTCAGAAGGAAGTTGTTGTCAATGTATTCCAGGATCCTCGTGGGTTGCCTGTGCCCTGCTGTGCTGTCTCTCCAACAGATATTGGGGTGGTTGAAGTCCCCCATGTGCTTGTGACTGTGAGGCTGCTCCATCTACAGAGGCCTCATCCTCTCAATCTTCCTGGCTGGGCAGCCTGTAACAGACCCCTCTATAATGTCACCATTCCCTGCCCTCCCTTTAATCCTGACCCATTAGCTCTCTATCAGGTTCTCATCCATGCTCAGGAGGAGCTCCATTCACTCCAGCTGGCGACTGACATACAGGGCAGCACAGTTGTCTCACCTCTCCTGTCTGTCCTTCCCAAAGAGCCAGTGTCCTTCCATTCCAACATTCCATAGCAGCCATCTCTCCCCACATGGGAGGCCAATAAGATTACAGCCCTGCAGGTGAGAAAACAACTCTAAATCCTTCCGTTTATTCCCCGTGCTGTGTGCATTTGCACAGAGGCATTTAGGTTTGGCTCTCAGTGAAGTTGACTTGCTGCCAGGAATGGCTGGAATTCCTTAGTGCTGCTCTTCAGGTGCTCTCCTACACAGCTGCCATCCCAGTCCAGACCCTGGGCCTCACTTGCAGTGGCATCAGACTGAGAGGAGTGGGATGGATGGAGTTTGCTCTCCCCTGGCAACTTTAGTTTAAAGCCCTCTTGACAAGCTTGGCAAGCCTGTGACTAAAGATATCAGAGATAACAGTGGAAGACAATAGTAGGAAGGTAATAGTGATATGAAGGAAGAAGATAACACTCTCATGAATAAGTAAAGAGTTCATATTCCCAGACTGTTAATATGACTTTACATATGGGCTACAGTGCCTTTGGTCTGGAGCGCTGTCTGTAAGGTTTTTCAACCTTAAATTTTAAATTCTGCGCCTGATGTGATTTTATCACAACACACTGTTTTAACTAGGCCCACTGGATTCATGGAATTGGCTTGCTTTGAAGGCTGGGAACATCACAATATTTTACAGCACAAGTTAGGAAATTACAGCACTCTCATTTAAACTCAATTTTTTTTGTATAGCAGATGAGCATTTGTAGCATCTATATTCATTCTTTCTCTCAGCTATACAATTTGCTAAGGGCCTTGGGGAATTGTCTGTAGTAACTCTCAAAGCTCTTTCTAGTCAGTATTCAGCAAACCTGTTACTCCCTATTTAAGCTCCTGTTTCATCACTTTTTGCTACACTACATGTTTTCTTAGACTCACTTGTTTGTACTTAATTGCTGGTTTCAGCAAATGCTCCACAAATAATTCCTCTCACCTCCTCCAGAGCCATTAATTAGTTACCCCTTCATACAATTTCTAAATTAATTGCAGCACACTTGCTAATTGTCCCTATGTCAATGGTTACATGTTTTGTTTCAGCAACATATCTTTCTCAAATACCTAACAATAATTCAAAATACATGAATCAAAGTGTGTCTTTTCCCCAGTGTGGCATTATTATTAACTCAGTTCTTCCATACTGATGTAACTCTACCTCAAGGATAGCATATTAGCCTAGGGGACCAGTTCTGCCTCTGAACTGTTCATCCATGGGAATATTTATGAATATGAACGGAGCAGAACTGAAACTTTCTAAGGTCAAAATAATTTTGCATCTCCCTTGTGTGGTAATTCACTGGGACGCTTTTCCCTTAGTACCATTTGTTAGCATTTTTTCATTGCCTCAACATTGTTTAGTAACATTTCCTTTTTGTTTTTTACTTTTGTTCTGTGCCTCCATTTTTGTGATATCATTAACAACTGTGCAATAAAAGTGTAAAAGGCTGCCATTGCCATGTAGAGACCAGAAGGAGTAAACATCTGTTCTTGCCATCTCTACAAGTGCTGAATTTTCCTGGATGCTTGTTTTCAGTATTTATTTGCTACTACACTTTCCTTTAAACTCAGATCTTTCACTGAGATTTTATGACTGGCCACATTTTGTCTCTGGCATTCTGCTTTATTTAAAAGCCTGCATTTTCTTTCAATAAATGTACTCGGTGACACTAAACGCCTGTAGCTTCGTTTTCTTCAATAGCCCTGTGAATAGCTTACATCTTTTAAGCCTGGCATCCCGGTTACCACATTTTTGCCACATAACATCTGAGACAAAACTGATCAATAGAATAACAGTAACTGCGCTGCAGCCTGTGAGGAGGATTTGCAGCTTGGCCTCCATAAGGCTGTCATCATCAATAGCAAGGGAATGGTTGCACAGCTGATTCGCAGCTCTACTCAACATGTGTTAATTATATCTGTAATATAGCTGCTAGGCAGCCAGATTTTCAGCCCTCCTGGACAGTGCTCATGTAGCAGTTCAAAATATTGTAATTCAATCGAGATGCAATGTCTAACACGTATATACAAATTTAATGATTCCGCATTCTGGTTTTAGGTTATGCAAGCCATCTGAATGCCAAACTACTGTTCCAAAATTCTCCCTTCTTCTCTTATTCTGTGTAGTTCTATTTGGCATTTGACAGTTGTTTCAAGAGGCAGATCCCAAAATCTATTCCTGCATCAGTCATCCTCACAAACAAATTACATTGGAGTTACAATTTTCGGCATAAACATTCAACAGTAGTAACTTATAAAGAATAAAAAAAAGCAACAAAATTGTTTTATATGTTTTATTGAAACAAATAGCAATTAAACACCCGGATTCAGAAATGGTTACAAATATAATTTGACATAGAATCAGATGAGAAGATTTATATAATTGCATTTTAATAAAAATCTTTAACTTCCTTGGCTATGTTCAAACTGTTTGCTATGAATTTGCTTTACGATTGCTTCGCTCTGAGGTGGAATTTTTTTTCCAAATACTGATATTTGGCCAACTCTGTATCCAGACCTGTGTTTTATGACTGCTTGCCAAACCATAAATGTGAATTACAAGGAACAGAAAACTTCAGAAGTAATTGAACCCAGAAACTAGGAGCACTAAGAAACAGGGGTTGGATTGGATGTTTGAGACAGAGCTCAGGCTACCAGCAGCCCTTCATCTGCAAAGCCTTTCCACATGCTTTGGCTAGTGACTGATGTGCATGTTTGGGTGGAAGAAAATCCAGCCCCAGGGATAGCTCAGGAATGGCTGAATCACGCAATTATTGTCCTGGGGTTGGATAGGTATAAAAGAGAAAAGCAGTGACATTTGGTTTTCCCAGCAGAAAATAACAATAGCAAAAGTGGGGCACAATATCTTGAGAGGAAAACAATAAATAGATGATTCCTTTACATGCAGATGCTGTTTGGCTGAAGCAAGCCTGGTGAAAGGATTCAAGATACAAAGTTTGCAAGAGCTGGTCAAGGATTAGGATGAACAGAATAAAAGTAGGTGTCTCCACTTTATTACAGAGTTTAAGCCTAAAAGATGTGGCTATCATATCTTACATTCCTGAGTGGAAACTTTGCATGTTGTCACTGAGTGCCCTCAGATTCCTATTCATTGCATTCATAGAACGTTTCTCTGTTCTCTCTACAAGAGAACAGGTCAGGAAATAGATATTGCATCTATTGCACTGTATAAATAAGTCCATGAATCAGTTCTCTTGATTGACATTTTCTCAACTGAATAGTTGAACTACTGCTGACAATAATTATGAGGAAGAAATTATTCTAAATTTGTTTATGAAAAGTATTTGTTAGTCAATTGGAATACTGAAAAAACTTCTAGACACTGTAAAGAGGCTAAATTTCTGTATAATCTGATTGTCATTAATAATTTGATTTGCTCTAGTTGTTTAGCTGTATGTGCTAAACTACTAAACATTATGCACGTTACTATAATGTGCTTATATCTATGCTTCTAAAGGAGAGGGTCCTCATTTTTGTGCTAACCATACAGACCGAGAGGCAATTAAGACAGGTATTAAATGGTACTTTAACTTGTAGTATAATTGGGAGAGTATTTATAGCACATTATTAACTCCACAATTGCTAGGTTTTATGGCTCATATTCTACCTTATAACAATTATACTATTACAGAGTAATTACATGAATTAATTTATTTGTGCACCACAAAACCAGATTCTCTTTTACTTTGGGATTATATAATGTACAAAATCTAACTCACACTTTTAACTGTTTCAAACTATATTCTTTATTGGAGTGGCTCAGATCTAATCCTTACTCTTGACCACAACAGAAAGATTTACATACAGATAATCTATAGATACAGATTATAGAGATGTGGATAAATAGATATCAATTCCTCAGCTCCGTCAACACCACCCAGCTGCATGCACAGAGGGAATTGTGTGCCAGAGAGCAGTCTTTCAGTTCTGAGAATGTTCTGAATGGGTGAGGTGAAATCTATGACTTTTGACAACCGAGGATTTGTACCACAGACTTTCTCCCATCCCTTCATACTATTTAAATCTAATTTAAGGAATAGTTTCCTATTTCTGAAGAGACTCAAATCAAGAAATTGGAAAACTTAAGGAAAGGAAATGTCTATGAAGTTTTTCACCTATTGATAATCACCTTGATACTCCCCTAGGAAAACAGTGATCAAAAGTTAATGCTGTCTGTGAATTCTCAGAGGGTCTGTCTGGAATGAGTTAGTGCTCAGCCGTGTTCCCAGTGGGCACCCTTAATCATCGCTACTGCTGTCTACTTGCACATTTTCAGCAAGAATGTGAAAATCTAAATAAAAATTTAAGAGATAGTGATATTTTGAACTAAAATTTCTTGGTGAAGTCTCATAAGTCTTTTCAACAGAATTTTTTGAGGATTTTTTTGTAAGGTTACCACAAAGGCAGTGACTTCTGTCTTGACTCTTAGGTCATGAAGAGACAACTTTTGCCCACATCTCTAAAGCAGAATGGTTTATCTCTTCAATACTTCTCTGAGGGAGCATCTCAAGAGCTGAGAGTGTAATTGAGATTCTAAGCTCACTCAAGCTTCTACCTTTGGGGACAGGAGTATAATTTTCTTTCCTTCTTTCCTCTCCACACTCCATAAGTTTGCTACTGAAATTTATACTCACCTTTTCTTCTACTAATGCAGTTTCTAGTCCACTCTGAACACTGCTTTTTCTTTCAAAGTGCACTTTGTCCCTTAATTTCTCTCAGTGCTCGTGGTCCTTTCAGCTTCTCAGTTTCCATTTTTATTTTGAGAGAATTCTGCCTTTCCTGTAGCTGATGATAAAAACTGTCTCTATGTCTGTCAAAATATTATACAGCTTAATAATTTTATCTGAATTCTTTTTAATTATAATAAATCTGAATTTTCTAGCCTCCTTTCAAGTAGTAGCTATAACCTCCAAGATAATCCATCAGCCTTTTCTCATGTACAATTTCCAGGTTATTTGTCTCCTTTCTTTAACAAGGTGTCCAGTACTCCAGGTAAAGTATCACTAGTTTTGTGTATAGAGTGCCATGGTCTAAAGACAATGGTATGTGCTTTTCTCCTCTATTTTTGCTACAATCTTTTCAGGTATTCTGTTCGTCTTTTTTTAATTGCCTCCAAATTTGGATCTGATGGATTTACAAATTGCATCATCAATCCTGACAACACTGGCAAATCCCAAAATGATACAACAAGCCAGACACTTTCCATTCCTGACAGAGTCATTTATCAGTGCAGATCAGCTCTGCTTTGCATTGACAAAAGACTTGCTTTGTGTGTGCACTGTGGCCAGTGCTGTGTGATGTTTTCAAACGTCCAGTGTCCTGGGCTGATGTGTGTGGAAACTCACTTGACTGTAGCCTAAAAAAAAAAATACCATAGCAGTTTTGTGCTAAAAATTATATTTCAACAATATTTTTTAGTTTTCCATCAAATGTTCTTTTTTTTTTTTCTAGCCAATATATTAAATTTTTTCAGTAGATTTGATTGCTCTTAAGACAAGCAGAAGGGAGAACCTTCTCAAACTTATATGGCCATATAAGACCTGCTGAGAATTGGATCTCACCACAGTTTTTCCTTTGCATGTGTGTTGTTTGATTGTTTAAGAGAACTGCAGCTACATGGCATCAGAGAGGATAAACCACACCTCTAAATTAAAATTTAATATTTTGCTGTCAAGATTTTAGGAGGAAAGAAGCTTTTAACACCCAATGAACCCCTATGAGCCATACTTGACTACAAAGAAGACCACCAAAAACCAAGAGGATGTTTTCAAACACAATTCAGTTCCTAAGTCTCTTAGCAGGATCTTGTGCTCTAAATCACAGAAGAGGTTATTTAAAATTTATTTTCTTTTCCCAGAGAAATACTTTGGTCTCCATTGTCTTATTTCACATGACCATAATGGATGTAACATTGTTCCATACTTTCTGGAGGATCTTGTCCCTTTTTCTTGCTGCACTTCAAAACAGTTCCTTAATTATAAAAACCTTTTTTAAAAAAAAAAAAAATCTTCAGGTGTGTAACACAGTCTTAGGTTAGGATATTGTATTTGAATGTATAAACTTGGGTATTTTACCTTATTAATATAACCAATTTAACAAAACTTCCTAGTTTAAAAGCTTACTCATTCAAATAGTTTCTTATAATTTAAGTTTTCAGGTCTGTTGCAATTTTGCATCCACTGAGAGTATCCCTGGTATCCATCTGTATTTTGTGTTCCCTGAATGTATCAGCTAATTCTCAAGGGACTTCTCAAAGTTGATTTAAAGGACAGTGATTAAAAAAAAAAAAAAAAAAACCAAAATTTCTTAGAGAGTATTGATTACTAACCATCTTATTTCAGGCTCTCAGATGAGCTATTATTTATGCCTACAGATGTGTGTCCTCTGCAAACCACTTCAAAGGAGTTAAAGATAATATGTGCAAATATCTGTATTCTTCCCAGCTTCGAGTACCTCAAATATGATGGCACTATCGGTACACTGAACGAATATGTTTCTCTGGACAAGATGCAATAAAGCCAAAACTCCTCTATTTCTATAAGCTGGAGATTAATTTCATTTTTTTTTCTTCAGTGACTATTGAATATTTTTGCTTTTATAATGGAATGCCATATTTTGCTTGAGAATTTTTTTCATTTAATATATTTTTGTACATTTTATATGTAATATATGCATTCAATTTTGAGTTGAGTGGGATTGATGCAATATTCTAGGCTATAAATGTTCAAAAACTTACTTAACAATGCTATTATAAAATACCTTGGCAAAAATTTACTCATTGCAGAAAGGCTAAGTGTTATGATAATGTTCTATATGTGTAGGAGTGTGGTTTGGCTTGACTGATTAACTCCATCAAACTCCAGCTGCTCATTTGAAATCATCTTATGTCATGAATCAAAAACTTAGAAAGTTCTGTAGCTGAAAACTGATGATGAGCCAACTTAAAAATAAAATAAAAATATTAAAATTAAAAAGCCCTAGATTAATATACATTGGAATTATAAAAGAGATTGAGTATTTTCTCTTGGTAAAGGAATAAAGAAATAAACCAGAACCTGTCATTCAAATTAAAGTGTGCAGAGAGGAATACAGAGAAAGATAGCTACAGAGTGGAAAGACTGAGACCTAGGAACGAGAGTCATATACCTTTGGATAATACAAGATGCAATACCATCACATTATCTGTGAATAGTGGTTATTCCCAACTCTATGCATATGCCCACTGTCTTGTTAAATTTAAAGGGAATATAATGAATGTCTTACATTTCACCTTAAGAAAGAGAAAAAAAATAGCCTGTATTACACCAACATTGGAATGCATTAGTGCTGAGGGGGATTTAGTTTTCAGGGAATGTTTAGTCAATAGAAAACTGATCATTTGCAATATTTGTTGTGAGACATATGTAATAGATGCCAAAAGATGCCAGGAAGTGGGCAGAGATCTGCAAATTTCTTTTACTGGTTTACTCTGCTGGCAAATCTGGCAGGTACTTTGGAGATGTATCATTTTACTCCTTCCTAATTGGTGTTTTTCATTCATCACATTATACAGCTGTGCAGCCGTGTCCCTATTGACATCAGGAAACTGATTAAACCAGCTGGTTTATGGTTTCGACTGGCTGTAGCTGAGTATTTTCTGTTCTGTAACATACGGCACCTTAGGGCAGTGCGTTTGCATGGAGCTTGGGAAACAGGGCTGCATTCATGGTGTTTTCATTTGCTGAAGAATATCTTTGTCCTGACTGGCTTGGAAACTCTTGTTTAAGGCTCTTATTTACAGTGATTTTCTGTATTGTTTGCTAAAGTTATTTAGCGTCCTGCTGATTGCTCTTTGCTGACATCCTTTGACTTACAATTCTGCTGAAATAAGCCAGTGCTGGATAACTCTCATGTATGTTCTGTTCTTACATTTCACATTTTTGCCATGAGAAAGATTTTTAGAACCCAGATATACTTCTGGTCTGTGGTCCCTCCCATTTTCTTAATGAAAAAGATACAAAAAGAATATTTTAGTGTTTCTTTTTGGTAGCGTGGCAGCAAAATTATACTCATGTCTTGGACTTTCTCCCTCCATCTATTATTCTTGGATTTCTGTTTTAAACAGGATTCTACAACATTGTCTTTTCCATCATGTCATATTCGTTAGAATTCTATGATTTTTGTAATATTTAATTTCCTTTAGTTTATATACTAATAAGGACTGTTTGCTACTTGATGTCTTAGAAATCTATTGCAATATTTACTGCAGACAATATTCTTAGTCATCTAGAGTACATTTTTCTTCTGAATTTCTAGAACATTCAGGTTGTTTTAGTGATTCTTTGCTTCTACATCTATGCTCTCAAATTTGCAATAATCCTAGGCTATTTTTTCTCTTATATGTCAAAGAAATTGTAACTAATTTTGTTAGTACAAGTCGCAGTATATGACTCATGTTTCATTGTCTACTGCATTATGGCTAGCAGAATAAATAATATTTTATTTTTTTCTTTTTTTTCCCGGTAATATATATTTTATTTTACAACCATTATTCTCCTTTGGGTTCTTTTGATTTACAATTAATTCTTAGCATGACAGATTCTACAGCTTAGATATATATAGCTACAATTATGAATATTCGTAAGGGACCCTTCATTTGTGGTTTCTTTAGGGGTTCTTGGCTTACTGATTTACCTTCTCTAAACCATAAAATAAGCTATAAACCTTATTACTTCTTCTCCTTAACAAACCCTTCTACAGCATGATATATCCTTCAACATTTGTCTGTATTGATTTTCATTTCCCCATTATATTTCAGTTAAACCTTTTTACACTCCACCTCTATTCACTAGTTTGGTTTTTAACAATTACTTAACACTGTCACAATCACTTTATCACACTGGATGGAATTGCTTTTGTCTGGGAGTGCAAACTTAGGTCTCAGCTGCAGGTTTACACATCCATCAACTGGAAAATTCGTACAAGTAACAAAACTCCAATAGGTATTCCTCAGAGAATTCTCTTTTACTTGTTTCAAAATTAAGTTTGCATCATTGATTGAATTTGAAAAAAACTAATTTTTGGCTCAAAATATCTTCAGATAGCACACACAACTATACAGAGGCCCAAAATACCTGTGTTACTTTCCCTTTACAGGAACACTGCTGGCTTTCACAGAGAACAGAAAATTGTTCTGTTGAACTGGCAAAAGCTGTTGAATTTTCCTCTTGGAAACTTAACAGGCTAGCAAAGTGTTAAATCTCTTTGCAACTTCCCATACTTACCCTTGTGAACAGTTCTGCAAATCTTGTTACTTTCTATTATCTAAGGGAAGAAATCTATCCTCTGCTGTGTATATTTGATATTTGACAAGTTCTCTTTCCTAAAGTATTTCGCTTTGTACCCAAACATTTGCTGGTCTTTAGATCCTTGTTTTGTGTAGTTTGGGTGATGTGTGAGTTTTCTTCCCTAAGAAGGACATATATGTTTTTAGAAATATCCTGGTTTTAACACTGGGCATTTCTCTGATCTGAGGAGGTCACTGGAATGTTTGTTTAAAATACTAAGTTTTTATAGAATGAATTGGTTCACTGATGTTACTGAAAGACAAAGTCACTGTTATCTAACAAGCCTGAAAAAATTTAATCTCAGTGACTCAATAGTTGCCCTTTCTTCACACTTGACATCTTTGTATTGAAAATAGATGTTATGCTGTTCACCAGCAAAGAAGATGAAACGGCTTTCCTTAAAGCCAAAGAAGATATGAGATATTATCACATATCTGTTAGCTTTTCTACCAGCCTCATTTTGTTTTGTAGCAATAGGATGGGAGTACTTTCTGAGGGAGAACAATAATTGTTAAAAATGGTTCACAATTCTGCAGGCTGACTGTCCATTTCTTTGAACAAAATGGTTGAAATTCTTTTCACTAATGGCTGAGTCACTCTTAGTACCTTTCAGGTAAAATTGTTATTTGATTCATGTAACTAAGAATAGCCAACAGAATTACCCTTTAGGAGTTGTTCCAGTGCTATTACTCATTCAGGTGGTCATGCTGACTTCAAAGGGGCAACACTGGCCCCTGCATTATTCAGCAAGGTCTGCAAGACTGAGCCTTTAAACTTTTGCTGCAGTACACTCAAGAGGTTTTTAAAAGATACTTTAATTATAAGGTTGAACAGAATTGTCTGTGTTAGACATTTGACTCCAAAATAACTTCATGGAGTAGACAAGAATGAAACATAGTGGCTGTTATCTCTCAATTTCACTGGCAGAAAAAATAAAGTGGCTTGTCCAGAGCAGGGTAGGTGACCAGATTTGGAGAAATAATTAAAACAAAGGAATTGCTGCTTCACATTTCTCCATTTAGTGCAAAAACATATGTGTCTGTTTATAATTCTTTTTGGTCTTAGATTTTAACATATATGTATTATATGAAGATTGATTTAAGCTTTTTGCAATTAAGTCAGTTAGTAGTATCACTCACTACCTCTGTCTTCCCTTTCAGTTTTCTTTTTAGTCACAGGTTTTCATTCTGACAAGATACTAATTTCTATTGTGACTATAAAATAAGCATTTAAACAAAGAATTCCTTAGAGCATTTTTTTTGGTGATGAACTTTCCTGAAATTGGGCAGATGAAAATATTCACTCAAATCTGGATTATTTCTCCTTAGAGAATCTGATATAAAATAGATTTTTACGCCACTGTATTTAGACTAATCTTTTTTATTCTTGTTCTGTATAAAATAATTTTTCATTGAATTCTTTTTACTGAATGAATATTCATGATCATTAATTATTAGAATAATATTTTTATTGTTCTTGTAAACTCTTATTGGCAGCAGTTTATCAATATGTTGAAGGTGTTCTGAATTATATTTTATTCATCTAAATAAATGAACTTGGTAAGTATTTGTTGGTTGGTCTGGGGGGTATAGACAGAGGTGTAAATTCTGCCTTGTCACATAGCCTTGGATAAAACATCTGTGTGTTTGGAGTGTAATGCTCACATGTGCATGACAGCATCTGACTTTTGCACTGATCCATTGAGACTTTTGCTGGCATCAGCTTTGGATGGGACAAAAAAGACTCTCTGCCAAGTAGAGTCATGGCACCGTCCTCTGTGATCAAAGCAGCTGTGCTCTGTTTCCAGCCAAACAGCAGAAAACTTTCAGTGAATCCTAGTCCTTTCCAACTTCTAACTGACTGAATAAATTCACACTGTGAAAGCACCACTAGTGATATTGGCAACCAAAGACTTTTTGCAGTCACATGTATTCTTCTCTCTAACATGAGACAGTAGAAATATTTTCTAATATTTTCTTCCCTCTGTACCTGTGACCTAGCAGCCGTACAAAATGCTTTCTTTGGTTATGGATGTACTTAACATAATTTTATGTAATTTAAAGGATTTTTTATTATTATATTCTGTAAATAACTTGTAATTTTATTACATAAGGGGTAAGAACAAGAGTGTTCTATTTTCCACCTCTTTTGTAGCGACTTTGAGTAAAGTTCTACTTGATGCAAGAGTGTAGGACAGCTCTAACAAAAAAGCTCTTATGCTTATACCAGCAAGTGGCACTTTTCATAATATATCACAGTCTCATTTTCCACTGCTTGTAGTGATATTTGGTACCAAATTGATCAAATGTCAGTTCCCCACTTGAAAGCTTTAGATAGCACATCTTCAGCATTAGAGAAAGTGCTTTTTTGCTCAGTCCCATCTGTATCTGTTGGAGCATTCAGAAAGAGAGCAAACTAAATGACAGCTCTTTTCAGCTGAAATGGACTCACAAAGTAGAGCAAATTGAATGTTTGCTCCTAGCAGATAGCCTCTCACTGCTCTGTATTCTCTGGCTTTTTGCGCAGGAGAAACCAAGAGCAGAGAATTTCTACTATATCTCATCCACATCTGTGTTCTAAATTCACATGGGCTTAATTTGGTAGAATAAATTTTGAGTTTGAAAAAAAAATTACAAAAATTTTGCATTCATTAAATGGTGATTTATCTCTATAATGACATAGTTCACAGTTTATTCTGAAACAATGTTTCTATGTCATGTGTGCTCTTTTTTACCCCCTTGAATAAATGTATGATTACACCAAGAGTACACTCAAAAAAGGAAATTCTGTTTCACCTTACAAAGACTATAAGGAACTATATGTTGTCCGGTGACCTAGAAAGTAAGGAGAATTAGAACAGCAGGTCCTACAATGAATAGCAGATCATACAATACATCATAGCAAAAGTTATCATACTACAGATGCTGGCAAAGTTTTTAAAGAAGTGAAGATAATTCAGAACAAATGTTTTTGTTTTTTTTTCCTGGTTAGGGAAATTTCCAACACATTGAACGGCACTAAATACAGCATGAGCTTCATCTCAATAAGAGAAATTGTAAGTAAGATTACTACTGATAATCAAATCATTTATTATTAATAAATTAGTATTGAAGGGATAAAAAGAGCTTTTAAAAATAAATGAGGAGATTATAAGAAGATATTTGAAGAGAAAAAAAATTTTCAAATAAACAGCTTTTCATCTGTCAAACAAGTGTTAATTCTTCAAATTAGTTTGCTGATGTTCGTTTTTTTTACTCATTCGAAACCACAACATACTTCCCTATATTTCCTAATAGTGCAATCTGCTCAGAGAGTTTTTCTTTTCTTATGTCATGGAAAATCTAGTCAATGTCAATACAGATAATTTAATTTTAATTTTCTTGATAAGAACAACTTTATCAGACTTGTGCACTTATTGAGAAAATATGGAAATAGATTATTTATTAAGAACCATTTGCAATGGTCACTCAATTTTCTAACAGTTAATTTCTATGTTCATTTTAGAGTGATTTTCTACATAAGTGTTTCATTTGCACAAAAGTTTTAGTTTATTTATGTCTATTGATGCTGTGTAATGAAATAATCATTAACAAGGATTGGATTCATCTTGTGTAATATGAGCTTTCTACAGTGTGCGTCCATGCAATCAAATCTTGTCATCCTAGATTTCCTTTTCAGTCAGTGAATAGAATCAGGCCCTTTTATGGAAGGCTCTGTGGGGCCTATTTTCAGCATCTTTGGTAAGATGTTCACATCCCAAGTTCCTCTGTCAACATTTACTAAAGATTAATTGTTTATAGAGCAAACTGATAAAGATGTAATCATCTGTTTTGTGAATATCCACACTTGATGGGAAGAATTCCACCAAAGAAATGAGCAACTTTGAAACTGTCTCTCTCAGTCAGGGGACACTTCTTTTTCTGAGGGATGCTCAATGGTTTTCTTTTAGAAAATTGCGTCTAACGTACTGACCCTGACAGGCCAACAGGCTGTGAAATGTCACCCAGTAAGTGATGGAGAGATTTTGGATTTTAAAATAGTTGAGACACTTGAAAAATTGTCTGGTCACAGTGCTCTGTGTGGTTATATTAAATTCATCACAGCCATTAGCTCTTACATACGTAGGCATCAAACCTAAAAGGCAAATAAAGGGTATATCTTCTACTTCTCTCACAATCACTAATCATTCAACTGAATCATCAGAAGAAAAAAAACCACTTCAATGTCTTATGAAAAATATGATTAGGAGCTGATCCAGCCTAATAAATCTAGCTACCTGAAAGTAAAAAGTTTGTTCTAAGATACTTAACTAAGCTCTCTCCATGATAATATTAATCTTAGAAAGCTATATAAAAGAGGGATAAATCTTCATGTTAACATCCTTCTCTCTTTCTACTGATGAGAAAATATGAACTGCATGTTTAACTTTTGTGCTGTGAAAGGTAGGCAGAAGTATTCCAGCCAAAGAGTATTGTTCTAGGATTTATCAGTTATGAGATGCAAGCTGCACCAGAATGGTCCACCCTGAACCTCAGGAAAACAATTAAACCATTGCAAAAACAGTCTTAGCTTAATGAGTTAACAGCAGTGTTCCAATACAAAGAAAAATCCGTGAGAACACGAACAGGCTACAAAGGAAGAATTTAGAAACCCTGCCTGAGAGTGAGGAGGTGTTGGTGGGAAAGCCAGGGCTCATGCAGAGTTAGCATTTGCAGCTCAAGTTGTATCAAGGACATGATCTTCTATTACTACATTAATAGACAAATGCTAAACAAGTAAAAGATGATCTGGTGCTGAATGGGACAGGTTATACAGTGAGGTAGGACTCAGGCTTGTAGCAGACTGAATATAAGGTAAATTTTCCCCGTGAGGAAAGTTAAGCAACGGAAGGTGTTAAATGGAAAGATTATGCAGTCTCCCTCCTTGGAGATTTTCATGACCAACTGAAAAGCCCTGAGCGATTTGTTCTGACTTTAGATTGACCAGACCTTGAGCTTGAGGTTGGACTTAAGATCTGCTGAAATTCCTCCCAAACTGGATGATCCTGTGATCCTATAATTATCTTTTTCATAGGAAGGAAATTTTCATAATCCCTCTTTGGTGAATAGCTCTTTAAGCTGTTCAATAAGATACAAAAGATACTATAAAGAAAAGGGTAAATATGAGTGAAGACTGGACTCTGCTATTACTCCCAGTACTGAACATTCATGCCTCTGAGGAATACATAGGACTCTGACTGTCTCTCATTTTAAATGTCTGTCAAAAAAGATCAATTTTGACCTCAGTGTCAAGATTTTGTTCCATTCCCAAGTGTGCTCCTCCTAACTGGTTAGCTTCCCAATATATTTCAGAAATTCTTTCCATTCACTCAGCTGTTTTTTGCCCCAAGCGCAGAGATCTTTCATCACTGATCTGCTTCTCTAAGCAAACCTTCATATATGTCTAAATAGATGAAGGGTTACAGGGGAATGGATGTAGCACTGGAGGGAAGTCTAGAGATGAGCTGATGTCCTAGTGAAATTTGAAGCAGGTGAGAAAGACAGAAGTCACCTCTGCTATGCTTAGTCATGAGATAACTGTAGAAAAACTACTGACAACGATTAGGAACGAGGCCAAGTGCCTTATCTCACACACACTGTACCAACAGTACAAAGATAAACATGTAGCTGTGTTTATCTTTGAAGCAAGCACCAAGATATAACACATCCTTATTACAATAATGCATCCTATCTGCCTGTTTTATTGTTTTTAAAAGTGGGGTAAGTCTATTTCATTCCAATTTCCCAAATTGTCAATAGATGGTAATCACTGAGACTATGAGTCTGAAAATTTACATATTTATAGGAAAAGTGATAATGATTAACATGGAGAGCCTTTTGTTATCGATCACATACTGTTGTCTTTTAACAATGAAAGTAAATAATGTAGACAGTATTTGAAAGTGAAAGCTTGGCAAAAGTAAGCAAGGGCTGACAGGGATTTGTGTTAAAGGCTCATCTAACCAGAAGTCAGACAGCAGTTAATAGGGTAGCTTGATTCTCAGAGGTACAGACCTTCAACAGCGCTGTCTGAAGCCAAAGAAAATTACTTGCACTTTCCACCCTTCGGAATTGGACAGTATGTATTTAACAGATTGGAAAACCTGTAAGAAGTTTAACGTCATCTACTTAATATCTATATAGTGGCTTAATATATATATAATGTATAATATGATCTTAATATCATGTTGTCTAAGGACTTCACAGTTAATTAATTGCATTTATTAATCTTATAGCACTCCTGAGAAGCATGAATGTACAATTATCCCTCCATTAAAGAGAGTGAACTGAAACACGCACAGATTGAATTTCACCATTACAGTAAAATTCAGTGGTGAAGCAAGGTACTGAACTTATGCTATACAAACTTAAGACAAACATTTCCTCCAGTATTTCTTCCCCAGGCGATCAATTATTTCCTTTAAACTCTTCTGATTATTTAAAACTGCAAATGTGTTTAAAAATGAAAACACATCAAAATATCACTGCCACATTTCTTAACTTTCAGATTTTTGGGACAGATCTCAGCTACTCAGTCTTTCACTATGGATCTTGGGTCTTCTATTCTATCATAGTAAGCTTGCTTTATGTCTGGATAAATTTATTTTTTGTTAGGTAGTTCATCTTAGTTATTTTGTTTTCTTGGTTCATATGCCACTCTTGTTTGCTAAACTTGCACATGGTTTAAACGCTCCATTGATTTTTCTCTGTTCAAAGGTAGGCAGAGATTGACAATGTAAGACATAAGTTTGGAGTCTACAATTGTCTGTTAGTGTGGATTGTGGACAGAGACTGCCTTATTAAATGAAAAAGAACCAAAACTCTCAAGAAGCACAAATCTTACAGCTTTATTCTTTATCTCTTTCTTGTTTTGTTGTTGCTACTATTGCTGTTAACATCAATTACCATGGATGTAGTACAAAATTATAACTAATTTAGATCTTTCATATTTCCCATGCTTTTGCTCTTTCTGTGTTTTCTCAAACTTCTTACTGTGTGTCACTGGAAATAGAGTGCAAAAGACTTTCTGAAAATTTGGGTGTTTAATTGAGGAGTAGAATGTAAGGGAGAATAGCTGTACCCCAAAATTAGTTCAGCATCCTTTTATATTTGTGCAGGTACCATCTTTAAGCACCAGTTTTGACTTTCATATTGGAATTGACTTACACATTGGAATTAAACTGCTTTCTTGCCTTGTTTTCCAGTCTGCCCAGCTTGTTGTGTTTTCTCATTATGGTCTACCCTCCCTCTTCTTCATTTTCTTTTAAGTTCCATTCCATTTTTTTATGAATCCTCCTGCCTCTTCCCCTGAGCCATGTGCTTTATTTACAATATGGGGCTCAGTAGGAGCAGTGTAGCAATTGATTGGTAGTCAGTCAATAGTTCAGCAATTGGTAGGGAACTGCTGAGCACCAAAGCTTTGATTTCCTCCCTACTGATGCCTTCTCAGCTGGTTACCTTTTAGTGTGTCATTACAGCTAAAGCGAGATAGAAACTGGAAATTAAATATATCTGTATGTATATTACATATAGATAAAATATCATATATTTATATGTTTACCAACTTTCCATTCCAAGGAAAAAGCAGATAAAAATTTGCTTTGGCAGCACAACCACAGTCTACAAGACAGAACACAAATCACATAGAGTAAGTACATCAGATACTGAAATCCATTAACTTTAATATTGAAAAATGTTGTGAATTTTTTGCAGACCTGTTGTTCAGCAAATGCCAAGGAACTGAAATAATGAATTTGAATCAATTCTATTAATTCTGGTATTGTTTATTTTTTTTTTTAGATTTAGAATAGGAAGAATTCAAACAACCTTTCACTTCCATGCATATTGTTGGTATGATCCGCATGATACAACCTACCTTGATCCTAGGATCAGAATTTTATGAGAGTCGTGTCTTTAGTAAGTTGAGAACCTTCAGTTTAGCCTCAAATTTCACAAAAAACCCCAAAACAATAACTAGTGTCCTGAACTACTGAGCAATCTGGCCTTGTCTGGCTGGCTGCAGAAGTGAATGAGGTAGATGTGAAATGCAGAATCCAGCACTTTCTCTCGCTGAACTTCACATGGTTGGTGTTTACCATGGTGGTCCTCTGATTTGTTGAGGTCTCTCTGTAGAACCTCCCTGCTCTGGAGGGAGTCAACAGCTCCTCCCAGTATCATGTGTGTATCATGTATCATATCATGTGTGAATCATGTGTATCATGTGCAAACTTGCCCAGTATCCCTTCCAATCCTGGGTCCAGGTCATTTATGAAGATGCTGAAGAGCACAGGGCCAAGCATGGGGCCCTGCAGAACCCAACTAGTGACAGCACACTGGTCTGATGTCACCCCATTCACGGAAACCCTTTGTGCCTGACCCGTGAGTGGTTGCTCACCCATTGCAGCCTGACCTAGTGGAAGGTGTCCCTGCACATGGCAGGGGAATTGGAGTTTCAGGAGCTTTAAGGTCTCTTCCAAGCCAAACCATTCTATGATTCTATGTTTGTGTTTCAGAAAGCTAGGAGAACCTAAACCATGACTTTTAAGTACTCAAAGATGCACCATCTTTTACATACAGAGCTTGGNTTTTTTTCTCACTTCTGCTCTCCTTCATGCATTTTTGGCTTGAATAGCCATTTAGCCCTATCAAACAGTACTGTAATTGCCAGTAACATGGTGCAGGCTTTTCTCCATATATGCAAGGCCTGAAAACAGAGGCTTGTTAGGCTTGTCTTGTCTGAACTAGATCTCCCTGCACCTCTTCTTTATTTGGTTTAGCTGTGAAAGCGGTTTTTCAAAAAGACTAGGCAGCAATGGCTTTTGGTTTCAGTTTTAGTTATCTCTATGGTGTTACTGCAGTGGCACCTTAGCCATAGAATCATAGAATCATAGAATGTTAGAATGGGTTGAGTTGGAAGGGACCTTAAAAATTACCAAGTTCCATAATGATTCTGTATAAAGAAAGACAGGCCTCATATGATAATGGAGTCATTGAGATCCAGGATGTTACTTTTGAAAGTACAGGAATGTAAGAATGGTGGGAAAGGGGGCACAGGCTTAACACTGGTAACCCCATGGATATAATTGGTTCACCAAGAGTCAATTAAAGACACAGAGACCTGGAGGTAGACAAAGCTAGCTTTAGGGGTTAGAAAGAAATCAAAGAAATAATATCCAATACCCACAAAACACAGTAAACATATTAAATTCTGTTGTTACATGGGACTGCAGACCAATGAGAAGTAAACAAAGGTATAAAAACATGGTAGCAAAATGACCATAACAGGCTCTAGACGTGAAGTGAGGAATTCATCAACTCCATCATCATATTGGTCCCAGCATAGGACCACAGATGTTGACAGCCTGTTCTGATACATCCCATGACCATTGCCAGAAGAAAATTATTTCAGTACTCAGAGGAGCAGTGGAAGGGTGAACGCAACCTCAGAAAGAAAGGTAGAAAACAGGAGTATGTGTAAGAATTCATATTGTATTATTACTCTATTATATAACTTCATAGAACTCTATAGACACATCCTTTCTTTTTCTGATAATTGAATTGCAACTAATAAAGATGCTTGGATCTGACTGATAAGATTTCAATTAGGCTAGCAATAGATTTTTGTCTTAATGTATTAGATATATTTCTTTTTTACCCATTAAGATTTTGAGAATAAAGTTTTAATTTCAAGCTGGTTAACACTATCAAACAAAGGTCCTTTTTCCATTTCATTGTGGCAAAACTAAAATGACTGAGGTTAGAGTTCACTCTAAATCTTTGTGCCTGTCCAAAAAAAATTCATTACATCATTGGCATGGTAAAAATATCTAACAAACCATGATTACAAATATTTCTAAGAATCTGGAGACAAGTTTCTTTTTTTGTCATATTCTACAGTACATACATGTATATACACGCCGAGACCTACCTACCTATATATGTTTGTGTATGTATGTTTCATTTCCTTTAGTATCACTTTAAAGTTATCTTTAGAAGGCAAATAAAATCAAATCAATCAAACGAAACAAACAAACAAAAACCAAACCAAAAAACCTAAACCAAACCAACCAACCAAACCAAAACAAAAAGCAAAAAGTCAATTTAAGTTGTGCACTAGAGTTAATTTTACTGAACTTATTTTCAGTGAAAACAAAACAGCGACAATCTTCGACCATGAGATTTTATCTGTTCTTTAAATAATTCTTGAGGATGTCTGAATATGTCTTCTTATTGCTGTCAAAACTAATGCTTGACCTCAGTGAAACTTTGTGTGAATCTGAATATATTCTTGGCTACTGATGTGCTGATCTTTCAAAACTGACTTCCCTATGGAAGCGGTTAAAGTAGTGTTTATATTTGTGATTACTGCTCAGGGGCAGGAGCTAATATTCACCTGGCTCATGAACAGGCATCTGAATGCTGCTGCAAAAGCCCAGGATACAAAATATGGTGCTGGGGATGATTGCAATATCATAGTGTGCAATTATGTCCAGCTGCCCTGTTCCACTAAGATTCATCTGGAGTGTACCAGGAGGATGTCATTGGTGAAGCACTGTCCCAACAGGCTTTAGAGATCAAGTTTGAAAATAAAATTTCTTGGCAGGTAGAATCCTGTATGTTTAATAATGTTGAAGATATGCCTTTTCCCATAAATCTACCTCTGACTCTTCAGTTACCAATGTATTCTGTAAAGGGTGTGATCTGTCTGTTTCACAGACAGTCCATTTGCATTTGAAAAAAGTGTGTCTTCATTGATTTATCATCTACACTTTATTGATTTATCTATCTACATCTATGTTCCACTATTCTTCTCTTTTTTTGACATATTACCAAGAAAAATTGTGATGATTCTGGTATATATAT
>VZRL01003019.1:137624-294437 GCA_013397895.1 Origma solitaria
CCTTTCCGAACCTTCCCTTTCCGAACCTTCCCTTTCTTTTCCTTTTCACAAGCGCTACAATCTGTTTCAGTCTCTCTCTTATATTGGTTAATAGAACAGAGAAACTTTTAGAAGAGTAAGGAGATCCTGTCCTTGAAGAATACTAGTTTTAATATCAGTCTTATGTTATCAATAGTTTTGGAGATTTGGGGTTTTTTTTCAGTTTGCAAATTCTGACCAGAGAAACAGACAAATTCCATCCTAACTTGATTATTCATTCAGTGCTTAACTCACTTAAAAACATTATTTTCCTGAAAATTGTTCATGTTGGATTCAGGTAATGGATTAAAACAAGGTCTTCACACGTCGTAGTTTAAAACCCAGGATAATGAATAATGAATTTCCAGAATGGCCAAAGGAATTTCACTACTAGGAAGTAGCAGAGATGAAACAGAAATACTCTAACTTTGAGTGTACAGCACACTGAGATATGGAGTTTTTCAAGGCCAGGGGCAAACATGATGCAAAATTGAACCCTGATTCTGATTTTTCTGTACCTCAGATGAATGCTCAGGGGAATGCTCTGGGCCATTCTGAGCATCTGTCAATTTGTTTGAGGCATATTGCATTATTTCTGAAGGTATAGTTTTGAGTTTACAAATAAATAAATGTCAACACTTTAACAGATATCGCAAAATGGTATTTTCACCTATTTCAACCTGTTGTAAACTGTAGCATTCAGACTCTATATCCACAAATATAATTCTACAACAGCTAAAAGTTATTCATAATCATCTTGTTACAGATGACATCGATTGTATAAGTCAATTCACTAACTGGTCTTTTTGCTAAAAGCCATCCTGGGTATCAAGATGAAAAAATTATCAGAGGACATATGGCATTTTTGGCCTCACTAATTGTTAAGTACTCTCTCCCTTCAAGTATGCCTCATAAAAGGGTTTATTTTTTTTCTGCTCTAAGCCAAAATGTTCTCATAGATAGGGTTTTTTCCTTATAGAAAATTAAACTTATATTTCTTAAAATGCATTGGAGAGTAACAGTGTAAAATTATTTTATTCACATAATCTAGGAAAGTCATTCTCCTTTCATTTCTAGTGCCCAAAGTTCAGTTTCCATTAGCTCTACACATGCAGAAGGAAGTCAGGAGTGTTCTCATAATAGCTATACATTTAAATGCATACACTGAGTAATATAAATTCTACATGGAAACTGGTAGTTTTATTAATTGTCAAGGCCAAGAACCCCAACTGTATTAAAGCAGAACTTTTACATTTGTTCTCAAAGTTATACAACCATCTGTGTTCTAACTGAACCATGAGAAAAACATCCAGGAAATACTGATTTCTATATAAGAAATTTGGAGATTACAAGAAACAAAATCTTCCAAAGAACTCATTTTCTGTGTCTACACTACACCGTAGTTTCTCATGGTATGGAGGTATAACATACCTTCCATGTGTAGATAAAAGCATAATCTGTTTATGTAGCTACAAGTGTATTGTCTTTATGAAAGTGCCTTGTCCTTGCCTACTGTCACTTATCTGAGGTAGATACTTTACATAAAATTATGTTTACCAAGGAACAAAAAAGAATGTGTAGGGAGATTTATTTTCTGAGGTATTTGTCTTTCAGGTTTATGTTAAAGATAGAAAATGACCACAGAAGTTTTGATTAATTTAATCCTACCTTACCATTGCTTTATGAGATAAAAAGCCAAGTATAAAATGCGAGTATTAAAAGAATTTATGCAAGAGATTATTTTAGGCCCATAAGACTGAAATAATATTTTCAACAACCTGCATTAACTTGACGAATAAACCAGTAATAACAGTTATTATAGATGACAACAAAGTCATTCAGGGATGGTTTTGAAGGTTGTTATTGTTCCCAAAGGTATCCTAGAAGTAAACACTATTTTTTGTAATACAGTATTAAACTTTAGATATAACATGTATCTGAACAAAACAAGCATTCATGTGCAAGGGGATCATTAATCACAGGCCAAGATTTTCTCAGAAAAGTTAGTTTATTTTCATGCCTCAGAACGGCTGCCTAAACTCTACAGATCTCTCTTATTTAATAGAAGTGAAAATTAGTTGTGATGTCCATCTCTTAAAGTATAGTGAAACTTAGGAAAACAATTTTTTAAGAAAGACTGGCATATCACAACTTACATTAACATTTAATAGCATAATGTAGAAGAGAGTAGACTTTTTACACCACTCAAATTGGATATGAAAACCAGAGGAAATGATTGCTATAAACAATGTAAAAAAAATCCACCAGAAAATCTATTTTATATGTATATACATATACAAATATATATGCATTTATATATGCACACACGTCCACACCCACGCGCAAACACACACACACACACATACACATAAATCTTTTTAAAAGCACATTAAATAGAAATCCTTACTTGTCATGTTTTTCATAAGAACCTCTGTAGAAACTTAAAAGGCCTATGCAAAACCATTGAGATCATTAAAACTTCAGTATTTGTTTTATTTTTTTAAATTCATGGTTATTAAATATACTTTAGCAAGAAATTTTAAAATAAAATTTATAAATTTTTTTGCAAAAGATAAATATAAAATCATTGACTGTAAGAATGCCTTACTACTGCCAGAAGGCCTTGTGACTGCTATAGCATGCTGTTTGTGTTTTCATTATTTTAGGTCTATTCTTTATACATTCTTGTGCATCTGAAGTGAGACATATGATAGAAAGGGAAAACAGATTTGGGTTTTTTTAAGCTGGAAGCCAGTACTGCCTCAACGACAAGAAAAATTAATTCAGGAAAAATGATCATTAAGATACTTACCTTGGAATTTGGAAAGAGGGGAAACTTCTTTCCAGATGTGTGTTTTATTCAACATGGCTGATTTGTCCTTTCATTGATACACTTTGTTTTCCTACCCCTCTCATATATTCCGAAAGTGGAGTTGATGTATGGAAGATATTTGGGCTGTAATTTTAAGGGAAGTTCAGTAGTACAGAAGTGAACTATGATTCATATGAGGTTTTGGTTTCTTAAAATTTCTGGAAGGAAAGATATTTATGACCTTTCATTTTTTCTAGGAGTTTCTTACATTTTTCATGGCTAAGGAGTCTGTAATTTAAGTTTGTGCAATAAAGCCCTGACTTTGTTGTTCAGCCTTCACCCTTTTAATAACGAAGTCTGATCAGCACATAAACCATCTCAGCAGCACAGGACAAATTTTAAAAGAAGTCAAACACAAACTTTTCAGTGTCATAAAGAAAGTCTTCGTAAGAATTGGGTTATGAACAAAACTCTCCCAAGTTAGCTGCTTTAAATATTTGTATAAAAAAGCCTCGAAGCCTCACCCAAACATTTTTATTTTTCAGTAATTAGAAAATATTCCAAGTAAAGATCACGGAGTTTAAGTTTTACTTCAAAATTCTTATTCTTTGTAAAGTAAAATTGCCTATACTTAGCACAAAATTTAAGATCAAATTAATCCAAACTTTTTTGTTTATAAAGTGAAATATGAAATTGCTGAAACAAGAAACACTCACAAAATGAACAAATTAACAAAACTGTAATGTTTTCAGTATGTTTAAGTTACATCCTGTGCCCAATTACAAGGAAAACTACAAATGATAAAATAATAATAATGAAATCTGAAACTTTATTTCTTATGACAGATGAGTTCAGAAACCCTGAAACAGCAGCAATAAGCACAGCAGAACTTCCAGGTCCTGGGGATCCCCTGTGCCTTGTGCTAATATTTGCTTCTAAGTGATTTTTGTCCCTGCAGGAAATGCTGGATTATGAGCTTTGTGTCTTAAACAGAGTGTCAGTGTGATGCACTAATTCTTTTTAATATATTAGTTGTTTTGCCTTATATCAACATATTTAGCTTCTTGATAGCGCTTAAAGATGGTAGTGAAATAACAACTTGACTTTCTGAAGTGATAGAAGAAATGTGCTGGAAACATACAAAATATGTGGTTAAAAAGACACAAAGAAAACTGAAAATAGCCTTAAAGCTGTAGGTTGAATTGATGACATAATACCCTGGAGACAAATGCAAAAAAAATCTAGTCATAATGCTCAATGAGAAGCCATGAATGGAAATGGTATACATGATAGATCAATCTTTTCAGACTTGCAATCCACATAAGAGAAAGGTTAACAGGGAGCTTACTGTTGGAAATAGCCTTGAAGTGAAATAGAAGATCACAAATTAATTCATTCCTTTACTAAAGAGAGACTTCTACCTTTTCCCTCAAAAATACAGTTTCTTATTTTACTGGAGGAAAAAAATAATACTTGAGGTTACTTTTATCCTAATTTCAGGAGTCTCCCTGAAGAAAATGAGATTTAGATGACATGAGTCTGGATGTGCTCATTCCTCAAACTCTAACCTATTTGTGAAGCTGCTAAATTCTGTAATTATGTTAATTTTGTTTTCTAAAGTTTCCCAGTCACCTGAGCTGTAGCATTAACCATTAAATTAGTGTGGGGCACATAACTGGACTCAGGTGTTTAATGGCCTAAATCCATGCTATTAAATCCATGTTTTCAGCCTTTGAAAGAGGATAACTTCAAAAAATTGTTATTAGAAGTAGGAATTGGCCCAAGTCACAGCTGTATTGAGGATGACACTAAAAACTGAACATTTCAGATGATTGAATCACGGTGCTGGGGATGGTCCCTGACTCTTAGTAATTTTCTAGAATAGATGTAGCCTAAATTTATGCTCCTAGGTAGAATCCTAATAGCACCAATGTGCTCAGTGTCAGAAAGTTGATACTACCTGTGAGCAGCAGTTCTCAGAGCACAAATATAATTTAAACCTGATTAAAATGCAGAGATAGCTCATTGGCGAGAGATTTAACTTAAGTTTGGGGAAATATAGTTTCCAACATCTATTTTATTCATTTGGGCTGAGATTAGAGTTCATATTTCCTACCAGTATGGCTTTATCTCTGTATTACTTGAAGTCTGGGAACTGTAGGCATCTTTTTTTTCCCCCTATATTAATATGTTTTCTGTATAACATACTCTGCAATTGTTAGGATTTTTGTTCTTTCCATTTCTAATGGGCTCTTTATTTTTTCTTTTCTTTTCTTTTTTTTCCTTTTCTTTTTTTTTTTTTTCCTTGTAGTTCAGCAGAGACTGGATTACTCTAGAATACATTAAAACAAAAAGAAACCCTCAATAAGTTATAGCTCGTTGGTCAAGGGTGAAGTAGGGGATGAAAGATGGTCACTGATTGACAGAGAGCAGGGAGCAGAATGCAGGACACAGCTCTAACTGGAAGAGGTGCTACTTATTATGGTGGAAACCCCCTAAAGTCCCCCCATATTTCAACTAACCCAGTTCAAGTGTTCTAAACCAAAACAATTTAAAGATTAGACTCCTCCAGCGAAAGAAAACATTTAATTTCCGTCAAGGAATTTCATTTACATTTGTTTTTTCAACGGCAGCTTCCACTTTCGTTTTGGTGTTTTCTCACTTTGTGAGACACTGAACTTCCTTTATACATCGTATAGCATGTGTAGTGATTAAGATTTACAATGATGACCCATCTCTTCTGGACCTAGACAGTCTTTTTTAAACCAAATGACGTGGAAAAGACAAAAACTTTTTTTACTAGAGTTGTAAAGCAAAAAGTAGATAAATCATCCATCAAGGTTATTTATTTCTCTTAAGGAAAGAAAAAAACTTTTTAAACTTATGATGCTAATAATGGCAAAAATTAGAAAGTGTCACTATGAAAAACATTGTTCAAATACCCTATAAATTCCAGAACTGAGCCCATTTTATAAGCTTATTAAACTCAAACTTTAATTTATATATATATACACTTTATGTTTGCACAAAGCTAGTAAAAATGGGCCCTGCTTCATCTCTCTGACTTCTCAGTGCTATGAACATACAAAATAAAGAAAAAATATTGCAATTTCTATTTTTAAATTTCTTACTATTGCTTTATTAAACAAACAAAAATATGACCAACACCCTCAAGAGCTATTAAGATTTTTTTTTCCTGACAAATTAGCCTCAAATGCAGAATTGAAATAATTTGCCTAATGAGATAATTTTCTTCAGTACAACAGGTCACACACAAGTCTGGAATACCTAGGTTACAGATAAGATAACTTCTCCTTGTTTTAAATTCAGGGTGGTCCCACTTATATGAGTTGGAGTTGTATAAAAAAGGTTGGATATACTTACAAGGACTGTGGAGAGAGCTTACAACTTTTAATAGACTAGCTCATGCAGTTAGAAAGTTGTCAATTTTACAGGCATACAAACCCTCTTGAAAGAATTAATTACTAAAATTTAAAAAAATTCACTCTTAAAGCCTACAGGTGTGCAAATGCAATATCCAGATAAATATTCTATATTACTTTAAATACCCTTTATTTGATCTCCTTGTGAATAGTCCATTGTACTAAAAATGTCTGAGCTCTCCAGGTCTAAAGTTGTGCTTTTGTTGGTCACATACACCTGTGGTCTGAAAAAACATCTGTCAGATTGACTGATTGACTAAAAAAACTCAATACAGATTATAGAGTCTGGGGATAGTGAAAGAATGGTTGTGTTGAGGTGCAAATAAAGACAATATCAACTTCATTAAATGGAATTGAATATAGTAGTTGGTTTTGCTTTGATTTTTTGTTTGTTTGGTTTTTTTTAATTTTCTGTCAGAGATAATGTTTTAAGTACTGATGACTTTCATTTTCTACAAATCAATATTGGACATAAAAATATGCCCTGGATCACTGGTATATTTATGTGTGTTTAGAATTTGCTGATCAAATTACAAATGTAAATGATTTTGGAGGGTTTACTTGTCACATTTCATAGTATTTGGGGGGTTTTTTACATGCTTTACTAAATAAGAGTTAAATTTCATTTTACAACCCAGATATTTAATTATCTTTTTCTTCCTGTATGCTCCAATCAATGACTGAAGACCGTCTTTTCATGGTTTTGGTATGAACTAAACTCCTTTTAGGCAAACTTCTGCAGTCAAGAGCATTTCAGTATACTTAAAATTTTTGTGTTTTCTAAGAGTTTCTAAAATGTCATCCAGAATTTAATGAAGTACAAACATGAATTGAAAATACAGGTATTTTATACAATTATGCAACCAATAAAAAGCAAACTAAAAAATGTGGTTAGTCTGAGGTGAAGATAAAAGATATGCTGAAGCAATCCATAGATTAGTGCAGTCCCTACAACATAAATAATTGAAAGTGTAACTGATGTAAATATTTATTAGGTCAATTGTTAAGTAAAATATTATTTTCTTTTGTTTTTCTTAATTACTGTTTCATTGATTCCAGTAGAAATATTAATCTGAAAACATTGTCAACAGTTATACTGTTCTGTGAATATATTAGTGTGGAAAATTCCTATATTCTGTTGTAAGTACTTGAAGCATAAAACCTGCTATTCTGAACCACCTGTGAGTAAGAATCCTACAGCTCCATAAAATGGATGCTGTGAGTATCTCTTTCAATGTGTTGCAAAAATCCTTTAGCTTTGCAGTTAAATATCGGTACTATGTCCAGTACACACTAAATTTTCAAAGACTTTATGACAATAATGTGTGCTTTCAGAATATCACCATGTAAGACAAGGATTGATCTTAGAATGGGCCTTATTTTCAGATAATGTGACATATTCAGCCTCTGCCAATACAATTCCTCTAAAAGATTATCAAAATAAGCTCCCAGATGATTAAACTTTTAGATAATGAATAATTTTTAGAAAGAAAAAAGGAGGAATATTTCATTCCTTGGAACTCACATCAAATATGTAAGAAACTGTCCTAAAAAGAATGAAGTAAATGCAACATAACATTGACTGTAATAATGGTAATATTTAGGTCTTCTAAATGTAATTGTATACTGCAAATTATGGCACTGTATTTCAAGATAATTCACATTTAAATAATAAACTATTGGGAGAGTAGTTTTGCACAGAACTTCTTTTTGGAAAAATATCCAAATGTCCTTTAATATAGGACATCATATTGGCAAACAGATGTTGAGCCAGCAGCTGGGAAAAACAAGGTGAACAAAAAGTTAGGAATATAAATACACCAAATAAATAATATGAAATTACAATTGATTAGCTATTATATGTTTTCTTGCTGTGCCTAAAAACACACAAAGAAGTATGAAAACCAAATTTTTAATTATAAATATATATTTACATGCGCACATATCCTATATGTGCATAATGTGTTCTATGAATCCCTTACCCTAAGAAGTAGTGTGTTTTCAGGAGATAAAAATTAGCTGGATTCCTAGTGCATTATCTCAGTGATTGCAGGTATTCCCACTAGAAAGAAGAGGGAGGCTTAGATAACATTACAAGCTGATAAACTTATCTATTAGAAGTCTCTTTTAAGGCTGACTGCTTAATATATCCAGATCTTTGCCAAAGCCTTTTTTATACCATCACATTTATTAAATTTGTAACAATTAAGATTGCAATAGAACAGTTAAAATTGGTTGGATTTGTCATAGTCTGTAGAAAAGCTTGCTTTGTTGGTTTCTTTTGGTATGGTTTTTTAGTGTTTGTTTGTTTGCTTGGTTTTTTTATTTGAAGCATCAAATTTGGGGTAAATGAACTGAAATGTATGTCCTCTCGTTGTAGCCAAGGACACATAGATGAGTAGCTACTTTCAAACTAAGTCATCAGGATCTTTACAATGATTCACTGTTTTTCCCCTCCCCAGGCATCCAAACAAAGAAAAAGGATAGTTTATTCAACCTGATCTAAATACGGCATCTATTTACATGGTCAGACTGAGAGGCAGCCCAGAGAAGGAGGCAACAGAAGCTGTAACAATACCTGCAGCGCATTTTGATTCAATATGTGCCCTGCAAGCTAACTGCAATTGTGATATGTTCGTGTGTGCTGTGGCAATCCCTGAGACAGAAGAGTTGGTGGAAGCTGAGTGTTTTAACAGCACTTTGGCCCTTTCAACACGTGATGTTGTGCTGAGATGCTGTGAATTGCTGGGAGAAATATTCCTGGTGTGTGCACTAACATTTGCTTCCACCTTCATGCATTTTCTTTGTCCTCTCACACACAGCTGTTTGTTCTGCTGATCATCCTGATAATGCCTTTTTGTTCCTCTTTCAGTGCAGATACATTGGTTTTGATAATAAATTCTGAATAAGGTATAGCAATTCAGATGAGTTCTCATTAGCACCTTCCACAGCTGCATTACTGCGTTCAAACTGGAGATACCTTTTATAATGTATATGTCACATGACATGATTCATCTTGCCTTTTTAACCGTGCTATCATTCTGGAAATGACATCATACTGTGCCTTAAAGTCAATTAGAGGTCTTCCTCCTGTTCAAATAAAGATAGGAAGCCTTGTATAAGAAATAGTTTAATATAAGATTTGTTACTATCTTTTAATGCATTTCTGCCACTTTAAATTTCAAATGTTTCGCTATTTCTGCTAAAGCTGTGACGGTGGGTTTTATTTCAGCTGAATTTAGATGTCTGGGTGTAATTTTTGGGACAATTCATCTCATTTGTTGTTGATCCTGTCTGCCTTATTTCTAAAAGTGTATCTCATTTCTTCCAGAGGTAATGTGTGAAGATATTAGATGCAGCAGATTTTATGTGTAGTCAGATGACTCCACTATAAAACAACTTTTTCAAAAGAAATAGAAAACTTGAGAACCTAAATACTGATTATTTTCAGTGACACCTGTGGTAAGCCAAGCCTTTAACTTTATGTTAAATACTTGATGGACTGTTGTAAGGTTTGGAAGCACTGGAAACCATGAAGCAAAGTTCCCTAACATATGGTCCAGCTGACAAGTATTCATATCGTAGAGCAATGATGAATTATAGAAATGTGGTATCATACATCAAGAAGTAATATTGTTATCTTTGAATGAATAATTTCCACGGGTTGTGTATTTTGCTTCCTGAAGCATTTGGTTTCCATGGAAGAACACTACATAATACGGTTTATCTACCTCAGGGAGGCATACTGTGTTAAACCATGTTGCATTTTATGGTATCGACAAGTCATTGTATCAGGCACGATTTCAACAATACAAAGTCCAGAGTTAGAATTAACCGGAGTCAGATCCAGTGAAGAGTTAAGCATTTCCAGAAGGTTTTTCATCCTGTCCAAATGTATATGTCTAAGATAGGTGTGATGAATTGCCATCTGTCTCTTTCTATTCAGAGCAGATGACTAGTTCAAAGTATGTGCCAGACTGTTGCATAAACAAAGACACATTAAAACAGTTCCAGGACAAGTTTAAGCTTTAGGTATCAAAATTCTCCATACATCTAAGCTACAGCTTCTAGACAAGTTGAGAAGAAATTCAGCCTTTGCTGCACCTAACATTATCTAAATCTGCAAGCTAGCAACCCTTTCCTCATTTCAACTGATGGGCTTGTGATGGTGGTAGAATTGGAGGGAAAATGTTATGTGAGAGGCATTGAAAGACGCATTTGGGATGCTATACATAACTGCTAGTGAAGATCTGAAACCCTCATTTGCTTGGTAGCCTCCCTAAATAGTCATCTCATTTCAATAGGCAGCTCTTTAGAAATCTGGCTAAGCTTTCTTTCTGTTTCAAGTAGTTATATGGCCTGGTAAAATGGATGTGAAATAGTAGAATTACACCACTATGCTGACCAAAAATATCCCCAGACCAGAAAAAAAAATGTCTGGGGAAATCCCTACCATTTGTTAACTCTCATCATCAGCTAAAGAATGCTTCATGCATCATGGATTAGGAAACCCAGGAGTACTACTGAGTAACAAAAATCGTCTGTGGAACTTGTCTAGTGCCTCTTAGCCACAGAGGAGTGGGCAAAATTGCCAGGAAGGTTTTTTCACTTGCTCACTTCTTAAGAGGGCAAGATTCTGAAGCCCATCATAAGTTTCATTTTATTGTACAGACTATGCTAGTTTTGTCTGCCTTGTAATGCTTCAAAGGCTTCTACCTTATCTTGTATCTATGCATACAGAGACACCTAAAATATAAACAAATGCATCTGAGCCACTTGCCTTACTGTCCCTTTATGGAAAATGAAAAGAATGGATACAATTCCTTTCTCTCCTTTTAAATATTAACTTTACGGTGAGTAAATGAGACCTTCACAGTTCCTATGCCTCTCTATTGTCTGTAAAGGGAGCTTTTTTCATTATACACATCTGTGTGTTGTCTGCTGAAGCTCATAAACAGTGAAGGAAGACAATTTTTTTTTTTTATTTTTTAAATACCTGAAGACTTTACTGGCAGTTTGTCCTTTGAACTGTCACGGTTTTCACTTGCACGAATACATTTGTTAAAAGTCCTACTAAAAGCACCACTGCAATAAAAAATATTGAGTTGATCATTTGTTACAAAGCAAGGATAGACCACTGTACAAACTGTTCCCTTTGATAATAGTATCTTAAGGAAAGCTCAACATTGCTGATTCAGATATAACACCTGTGAAGTAGTATCATGCCATTTTTTAGTGCTGTGTAAGGGGTTATCTTCAAGATGAAACAGAAAAGTGCAGCACTGATCACACAGAAGTACTAAAATTCCAGTCACACTCATATCAGTTAGCCAGTGAAGTCATGGCAGCCTGCGTCCGTCCTGCTAACAAACTGCTGGAACACGACCTGCCTAAACAGTAATATTCAAAGCTGTCACCAAGGTCACAGAATCACAGAACTGCTGGTTGTAAGGGATTGCTGCAGGTCATACAGTTCAGATCCCACTTGAGGCAGGACCATTGAAAATAACAGATTAGGGCACCTGCAACGTTATCCTACTGGGCTTTAAATACCACTCAAAAGATGAACATTTTTCTTCAGTTTCTCTGGCAACCCTGCTACAATGCTGCATTGCTGTTCTAATACTGAATAAATTCCTAAATGTCTAATCTGAACCATTCCATCCTCAGTTTGTTCTCATTCCCTTTATTCTTGTTATCATTTATTTGTGGCCAAGAATGACACTCTGGTCTGTAAGTGTCTTTCAGGTAACTGCAGCTCACCTTTTTGGTCTCCTTCAGGATGCAAGCTCACCCTTTATTCCCCTTGTTTTCAGACAGAACAAGTCCAGCTCTGTCAATGGCCCGTTTTTATTTCTAAGAGTGTGAATAATGGTCCAAATGATGGAGATTTATGAGATCATAAGGTTGGAAGTGACCTCATTTACCTTGTCCATTCTGCCCCAAGTAAGATCAATTGCATCTATACCATTCTTGACAGATTATTTCTCTAATCAAAACATCTCCAATGATGAAGGCTCTCTAGGTTATCTGGCTTGGAGACTGAGATTTCTAGTAGAATATTTTGAGACAGATAAATTTGGGTCCAGGCTCTTTTCTCCTGTCACAACCCCATAGATTCAGGGCCACTGCATTTTCATGCTCTCAGCTCCAGCCAGCAGTGAGGATGAGCACATTCCCTCCACAGGCATACACACTGCAAATAGCACACAGAGCCATGCCTGTGCTGCCACACACACGCAGAAACACAGGGAGCAATACCAATGGCTTGATCCTCTTCCTTCCCTCCTGCAGTGAACACATATATATGTATGCGTATATATATTAATACATATATGCACACATGGACTTTTTCCTGCAGTGAAGTTCATATGGTTGCACCAGTTCCCCCCCTAGTTGCTGTCATCCACGTCTGGGTCCCTCATGCTTCAACTTTCCACTCCAGGAGTTGTTAAATAGAACTCTTCTCCTAGGTCTCAGCTTATTTGTCTGTGAGCTCTCTAGCATATTCACAGAGCCTCACATAGGAAATGCAGCCAATCCCAAGACAGGAAAATGATTTAATAAAAATATAAAATAAGATTGCAGTGAACAGGTGCAGCACTTTCAAGATGAGCATACTGACAATTCTCTTTCCCCTTTTTAGTCCTTCCCCTAAACATTTCATATATTACCTTAAGACAGCTCACTAATTTTACACAATCTCAATGTTCTCTTCCCACTGCACTCCAAGACAAGTCCTACAACTCTTTAGGCAACAGCTCCCTTAGATTTGATGGCTTTCCAGAGACATTATCTTTCTGATACATCTTAGTATCTTTCACAGAAGGGGCAGTGATCCGATTATTCTCTTTCAATATTTGTTTTTGGGGGAGCTTATCCAGTGTGCTCCTTATTAGGTCACTATAGTCTTTTCACCTGTCATTGTCCTCTGCTCCTTGCCAAATTTTTGTGATTAGCCTTTGCTCACACACCGTAGGAGAATTCAGGAACCATGGAGAAGCATTCAAACAAAATCACACGACAAATCACAGTGAACTGCTGTCATTACAAAAAAAAGATGATGAATGATGCAATGAAGGGTTTTGTAGTCTTGTTTTAGATGGCATGCCTCGAAAAGATTTTATCCCAAAGGCATCATTCTTTAATTTTTCCGACCCTGTATGATACCTGAAAAACATCAAACATTTTTAGAGAATTTTTTTCCAAAATCAGTGCTAAAAATGTATCCAAAATTTATCCTAAAAATATAAAACTTTATACAGAAAAAGAGTGTAGAATGCACTCAACCAAATTTAGTGCCAGATGAATAATAAGCTGAAGAACATAAAAGCAGTGCTTTATCTTCACATTAGATTGCTTTCATTCCTGTGCAAACCTTAACTAGCTAACCAAATGATTTAACTGCTCTAATCCATGCCTTCATTCTACTTTTCTAAATGTGCTTTCTTGTTGTTGTGATGATCATTTAGGCTGCTTGCATTCCATGCAAAATGATTATATTGGAACATCTCCAGGGCTTTGAAACTTGAATTTATACATTTTGCACAGTACTCACCACACACTTGAGTGCATTTTGGCATTGTTTTAAGTAAAACTAAATGTAAATACCCAGGCATAAATTTACTAGGTTCTCTTCTAAACTAATATTAGAAATAATGCGGTGTTGTTTGTTTTGGGGTTTTTTAATTGACATCCTGTTCCTACTGTTCAAAATTATTTTTCAATCAAGCACAGAGAGTGCAGGGAAAATGAATCAGGGGAGAATATTCTGAAATGGAGCTCCATTTAGCAGATTCAGCAATAAACTCAAGGGTTTTTTTATTTAGATATGGCAGACTCAATTAGCATCTCATTAGCAATAAGCTGTATAAATAGGCATGTTCAGCAAAGAGGGAAAAAAGTCAATAGTCTGCTGGCAGCCACTCAGTATCCCAGCACCAAGCTTTCAACACATAGAGAAGCTCTAATTAGAAGCTTGTCCGTGTGCATGCATCACTCATTAACTGCCTCTTTACTGAAAGGGAATAATGAATTGAGCCCTTTAATCTGACATTAATAAATTGCCACCATTTTGGGAGTATTTGAATGTAAAATGGTGATGTTCATTATCAAAATTATGTTTGATGAGTTGGGTTTGTTCTGGCTCATTGAGAAGGATAATTTTCATACTGTTAGGGCTCCTTCCAAAAAACAAGTCTGGATGCTTTTGGCTTACTCCACAGAACTTTAAGTGAGAATCTGGATCTCTGGAAACCAAGACTATAAACTAAAGATATGATAGACGATGTATTTGTAATAACGTATTTCCTGTTGTTACATGTGCAAGGGTAATTGAACATGGCTTGAAGGCATGTCTTAGGGAGAAAATAATGAAAATCACTCATCTTCTGTTTATAGCATTTCTTCTGTACAACCTGAGTCCATCAGAAAGAATTCAACTCTATAAATACAGAAAATGTCTGGCAAATATTTTGGGCCTATGCAAATCATCTGTGTTGTTCTGAATAAATTTCCTCTCTTGCTAAGTTTCCTTCCAGCTGTATTTCACCTTTTCTATGAAACAAATAGACAAAATGGACTATTATACTTGTTTATCAATGCTTGTTTATAGAAGACACTAGTCTAGGGATCTTGAGCCCCATGTTGCTCACCAAACAAGGATCAAAATTGGGTTTTTCAGAGCTGCATTATGCCACTAGTGAGGTTGTGAAAAGGCTAATAGGTGACCTGGTCCCTTCCCTGATACAAGGGCAGCCTAATCCCAGAGTGCAGTGGGAGAAGCAGCATCTGTTACCATTTTCCCTTTGTGAAATGCTCTCAGAAACTCTTGCCTTTGGCTCTGGTTATGTGATGGGTATGCTTTGCGTCCTTAGCCATCCATAGGGCTACCTTCATGTGTGGGTTCACATGGCTGATTAGAGATGATTGCACTAGAGGATAAATCTCATAAAACGCAAGTTAATAAAGCAGAACAGTTATAGTATACATAAAAAGAACTGATAACTCTTCAGGAGAGGACATATAAAGATAAATTCTATATTGCTCAAATTAAAAACAAGCAAACTGTATTCATCTGTGACTGTAACATGCCTGTCAAAATGTACTTATGAAAACTGTGCAATAGCAAATATTAACGTTTGCCAAAGTAGTTCTACCCAAAAAGCAAGGTTAACTGTATTATGAAGAACCATCATAATGTTCTCTTTCAGTATTCAAAAGTCATATCAAAAAGTCCATATTGATTTGTTCCAACTATCTATCAAATTTTAAAAAGTCTTGGAGAAATATTGATAAAATAAAATTGTAAAAATTTCTTATCTACCTTTGTTCACATTTCATCAGTGAACTGCTAATTCATTAAAATTAGAAACCATGCATGCTCAAGTATGATTATTGGAAATCATGTTTCTAATACAATGAACACAACCTTATTACCAAGTCATCTTATACTACTCTTTCCTGGTTTTGACATCTTTAACAAAGAAGTAATATTATAGTACTTGACCATATTTTTCAGAATAAAATTTACCAGTCTCTGACAAACTGAGTGACAGTGTGCAATATTGTATTCTACACAAAGACTTATTCCTTTTTCTTTACGTGACAGTGTTTATTATATATAAAGGGTATCAAAGGGTGGTTTCCCTATATTGGTTTGTGTTGTATTAGGTAAATCCATAATTCCATAACACTAAATCAAGTATTTTTTCTGTGCCAAAAGTTCCTCACATAAATACAGTTTTTATACAGTTTCTGCAGAAGAATTTTTACAGAAATGATGCCTCTCTAGAAATAAGAGTAGGTTTTTTTTAGGAATTAAGTCTGTCTGGGTTGGATAGAGAAGAAATGGTATATAGTGTTTACATTATTTTCCTCAGCTATCATAATGTTATTAGATGGTCAATGGGTATTTAATCATATAATATTGAATTTGTTCAATTGGGTAATCTGTAAGATGGGCTTTGGAGTATGAACCTGTAAAGGAGCGAGTTCGTCACATTTTTCTTGACAGCTCACATCACAATTAGTTTTTTCTCAGCCTGAATTTGATATATAGATTAGAAACTTCTTGTAGTAGGACAGTGTGGAATAGTGAATCTGACATTCTGTGGAGCTTCAATTTCATTAATTTTAATATAAACATTAAATATGTTTAGCTTATAGGAATGATTTTGTAACTTAGAAAAGCTATTCAGGGAAGTTACTTAATATCTTGTAATCCATCTAGTAATTTAGTGCAATTTAAGATGAGGTGCTGAGTGGAAACCAGTAGTAAGTTTATGCAAAGTTAAATAAAAATAGTACTTGTTTTTCATTTTACCTAAGTAAGCTAACATTCCCTCTGAGAAATATTTAATCCTTGAGTTTTCAAGGTGGAATAGGAGAAAAAGCTATAGGCCTAAAGTCAAAATAAGTCAATATTCTTAATTAAGATCTATTTCACTAATAGTCTGTCTAATCCTTGGCCGTGCTTTATCTCACTAAAGATTTCAGCAGACATATGATGGAGGATTAAAATCAGACAGTTGAAGCAGCCACCAGACAGTGTCCCACATTGTCCTTCTGATAGATGCTGCCACTGAGCAGAATGCCTGATGTTTTGGAAGAAATCAGCATGGTGAGAAGAAATAAGTTTAACTTAACATACTAAATTGAAATAATCCTACTTTATAATTAGGAGGCTGAAAGCTTTAACAATGTTTCAGAAACAACTCAAACATGTGTGTTTGGTCAATAATAACTGAGAGTGAATGACGAAGATGGCTAGAGTGATAACAAATTTATCTATCTGATTTCCACCTTCCGTCATATGGTTTTGGCCCTCTGAATGAAACACTGTCCTGGGGTGGCATAATGATATCTTGTACTGCCTATCGTTTTGTATGCTTGACCAGAAATATGGTCCTGTAGCTTTAACTGTGTCCCGCAGCTGGGAGCTCTGCCGCCAGCGCGGGATGTTTTGAAACTTTCCCCAGCTCTCCTACGGGGGAGTGAGAAGGAAGGGACACTGGTTTTTTTGGCTCAGTCAGTTGCTGCTGCTGGTGGCTGGTGCTACTGGTGTGGCTGCTGCTTGGGTTGGTTTTTTTTTTCCTCCCTGGGATTGTTTTTCATCGTTTTGGACCCTTTTCTTCGACTTGCTTTCTCATCTGAGAACCTGAGGAGCCCCAGGGGACAGCGGACGAGAATCGTCCAGGGAGCCACTGGAGGAACTTCACCTAGCCCCTTCGGGGCCCCCGGAAAGGGGAAGCTACGCCTGAGGAAAAGGACACTAAGTTCATCAGCTGTTTGTTCAGGTTTTCTGACCCCTTTTCCCCTTTTCCCTTTCCACTGTGTGGTCTGTTAATTAAACAGTTCTTTCCGCTTTAGGCTGAGATATTCTGTATTGTGGGGAGAGGAGTGTTAGAAACCTTTGCTGTGGGGGGGGGCACCTGTTTGGAGTGCTTTCCACATAGGATATTTGTCTCTAATCCAAGACAAACACAAAGCTCATGAAGCATTCTTCTTGTAGAGGCCCACTCAGAAAAATATCTCTTCTGTTGTACATATTCAACTCTTCTGGTGTTCGATGTCTTCTAGTTGAGGAATTCCATATTCCTAGTTCTGACTATGTAATCGTGACTACATATATCTAAGAAATGTATTTTCTTATGTACTACATAAGATCCCATGAAGATGTAGAGACACCACACAGACATTGTCATAATTCCAGCTATAATAAAGAATGGCTTCTTAAAGATTTTATTTTGACATGAGCTGACATCTTTTTCTCTTGCCAGATCCAAATCCTAGACAATTTTCCTTTTGTATCAGAAAGAAGTTGGATTGGATAATTATGGCTATGTCCTCTGTGGGTGACTAGACTTTTTTAAAAGATGACTCATAGTGATATTTTTGTTTGATGCATATCAAAGTTCCAACATACTCCATCAAAATGAAATTGTTTCTGCTGGAGAACCTTAAGAGGAACTGACCAGGAAAAATTTAGCTTTCAAAAGTGTGAATATCTGTATTTAACTTGCCATTTCTCTTCTTTTATTGACAATGAAAATAAAGAAGCATTTCTGAGAGTGCATTCTATTTATTACATTGACACCTGATTATTTATTTAAAATCTAAGGTGAACTACTAAAATGGATTAGATGAAAGAGCTCCAGAAGTGTTTCTCTATCTTCATGAGTAATAAAACTCTAGGATGACTAGTTGAGATATGGGAATTTATATTGCAAAATTTAGTAGAAGAATCCTGCTCAACTGATAAAAACATATCAGTTATAATGCCACCTAGGAGATGAGATTTCCTCTACAGTCAGTAGAGGGAAGTCAGCACCTCCTTAAGGTGCTACATCACAAAGCTCATTGACAATTTTTTTTAGGGCAGGATAAATTGTGAAACTGGCATCTGAAAGCCACCATTTATTGACACTCTCTTGAGGGAATATAGACCAAGAGCTGAACACACCATTTCAGTTTCAGGTGGCTTTTAAGGAAGATAGATCTTATCCATTCAAACTTTAGTGATTACTTTTCCATTTCTCTTAATCACTGCCTATTTGAAATCCATTTCCATGATTCTTTAATAATGCTTCGAGACTTCATGCAAACCATCATAAACAGACTTAAGGCACAAAGTTTGTTTCTGTGTTTTCTGAATTCTTGTATGTTTGTGTTCAAACATATTCTTTTCATGTGTTATTTTGATAAAATTCTTCAGGATTTCTTCTGTTGTTTTCCTACATTTGATGAATAATGAATGCCAACATCTTCCAATATTTCTAAAGTTAAGTTAATTTTATTGGATTTTTCAACTGTAAGTGGCAATTACAGAATATAAATTATCCACTTCTGCATATTTGAATTGATAGTATTTTTCATATTTAAAAAGTGTCAAAGAATCAGGCAAAAAATATGTCTAATTAGAAAAAAAATATTTAAAATGCAGTAGAACTCAATTGAAGAGCTGAGTTTAACCTCTAGAAAACATTTCCTAATTAGAAATGTAATTATATTGGGTTTAAGGCATAGTTGTTTTCTGTTTATTGTGGGGTTTTTTGTTGTTAGGATTTTTTTGTTATTAGGTTTTGTTGTTTGACTTGTTTTCTTTTTTTTAATATATCTGTAGTTTTACATTATAAGTCTAGAAAGCAGCTGGTTTTGTAATAACATTTTGCTTTTGAAAGAAAAAAAATGTTTAGTTTACCACCTTAGGTGATGTTGGCCATCTTACAATAAATCAATAAACCTCTTCACTTTATGCAAATTGTGATCTCTATTATGAAGTATTTTTCTCAAAGGAAAATATGATATTCTGGTTATTTGTACAGTTTAAAATTATAAAGTTCTCTCTAGGTCTGTAATAACAGGGTTTATGCATGTTTTCTATATGATACAGAGCTATTCCAGCAACATTAAAATAATTATTCCAACAAAAAGCTTTTCTTTCAGCTCCTTCATAAATTTTGAAGGCAAACCTTTAGTCCTCCCCAGAAACTGGTCAAACAAACACTTTGACTGGTCAGATAAAAATTCTGGATTACTTTTAGACAGAAGAAGAGAATCAGCCACACAGCTCTGAATGATGTGTTTGTAACCATGTGGTTTTTGAGGTTACACGTGAAAAAAATCAGATCTAATTGTGTTTGCAGAACTAGAAGTTTGAAAAGCTTTTTAGGCAATGCAGAGCTACAGTATAGAGACCTAGTAAACATCTGTTATAGGTATTGTCATATAGCTTCATAACACAACATCTATCTCCATGCATTAAGACACTGAATTGTAATGCCTAAATCTTAAAGTAACAGATTTATGGAAAACAATTGCAAAACACATACCTGAAAGAAGCGTCATTCAGATGTCTTCTCAACCAGTTAGCATTTTGCTCTTTGTCCAAACTAAGCTTTATTCAGCACGCTGGTGCTTTCTCGATTCCCTGTTAGATATTGGCCAAGCTACTGAACTCTGCAATCAGACAAACCAGGAATAAGTGGAATATACCTGCAACACTAAATTGCACAAAATGAGAAATTGGCTTACCTATACTTTTAATTTGTTAGAGAGATCCCTGGCATAAGTTTGGGTGATGTCAATTAGAGCTATACAAACATTTCCCAGGTCTAATTTGGGAATTAGTAAGGATGATTAGGCAGGGACCATTTCATAAAAGTGACTTGGATGCACCACTCTGTTTTGTGTGGTAGAAGTGTTCAATAATGTGGAAGTTGACAAATCATGCCAGCTTGGCTGTACAAACCCTAGCTTGCTTCAGTTTGCTAATGTATATTTCCTCTATGGGGTTTGAGAGGCTGATGGGTTTAATAATCTGAGACAACCCTAATACCCAGCAAAATGCTCCTGGGAGCAGAGAGGAAAATATAGAAAAGGAGGAAGACAGAAGTGAGATGGGAAGGAGAAAAGAAAGTGCAACATGCTTTCCTTGGCAATCACGGATTCTAAAAATGGCTCAGCTAGTTATGAAACTTCAGCTCAGCACACATTTTTACAGTGAAAGTTTGGGTTACTAAACTTGGTAATTTTATATTTAAATTTACAATGTATATTATTTAACAAGATGCATTCAGGAAGACGGAAATGAAGATGTAATTATAGTCTATAAAAAGTATTTAAGGGACAGGGAGCTTTTCTACACAGTGCCTTTTGGTCTATTTTTTAAAAACAAAGTTAAGCAATGGGTCTGAAAAATTTTTTGTAAAAAAAAAATGTCCCAACCACCAGATAAATAGTAATCCCTTACTAAAATGTCTGCTCTGTGCTTCTACTCTTCAATCACCTGATGTGCATTTCAGTGTCCTAGTACTAAGAATGTATTGCATCCGTGTGCCTTCATGAGAAACTGAATTTATACATGGCATGGACACGCATGACAATCAGACCAAGGAGAAGGTAAATCAGCAGATATCAGGTTAGTTTGGAAGAGAGGAAGACAAAGCTTGGTTGGGAAAGCATATAAATGTTCTGTATTTTCTGACCCCAGGAGCAGTTTTGCTGTCCTGGGACAATGTAGACTTGCAGTAATTGTCTTTTTGGAAAAACTGAAGGGCCAACAAATGTCTGGTGCAGGAGGGAGACGCAGCAGTGTATGGACAATCACCTTGTTCCCATGCAGGAGCATTGCAATTCAGGACCAAGATAAGGGCAGGGTAGAGGAAGGCAAGGCAGTCTGAGGCCTAGAAAATATCATACTCTGAGGATTTAGGATCCACATTGCCAAAATCAAATATGGATGTGCTGACTGAGGGCCTCGTGTACAAAGAGTGCTCAGCTTGTTGGGTCACAGACTTTCTCAGGCTGTCTTGCCCCAGTACAACAGAAATGCTAAATTCCTGAACCTGGCTAAACAGGGAAGGTTCAGACACAGCTCTTGCAATCTGGATATATTTTAATTGATATTTTAATTTTTTCTGTTCTTAAAAGAATAATGAGGGTACCAGTGTTTAGTCAGCCCCTCTGACACCTGGTGTTTTTTTATTCTCATAGTTTACCTTTCAGACTAGTTTAATCAAACGGGAAGAATAGACAATCCTGTTTTGTTCTGTGCCTTTGTAACCAGGCCTTTCAAGTTGACAGTGTGAAAACATGAAAAAAAAGACCTTCTATCACCCTAGACAACTTACATCCTATACTCAAACAATTTGAAAGTTAGTGATTGAATTCAAAATAAATTTAGAAAAATAGATTTCAGTTAGAGGAAATGATGTTGTAATACAAGTCTAGAAATAGCTGAACTCACTGGGTAACCACTAAACCGGAGTCAATTTTATTGCAGCTGTGACAGTTGCGCACATTAAAAAGAAAGGACTATATAGTTTGAGCATTTCCAAACTGTGAAGAAAATACATTTTGGAAAAGGGTAATCAGGCAAAGTTCAAACAATTATCAGTATCATGGAAAAGATGTCTTTAATGCATTATTTAAGTACTAGCTAGGCAACAATCCTTTTATAAGCTGTCAGTTGAAATATGTTAAATGATAGGAATGACAGTGCTTTTGAAAGACTGCACAAAGTGAAGGAAAGGAAACTTCAGTGAGGAACTTCCCACACTCCAGTAACATATTCCTCAATCTCATTTCTAAAGAGACTAATCTTCCTTTGAAGTTTTCTATTGTCCTTCAGGTCCAGAACTCAAATTTATTTTTAAGTCAGGACAAATGAGGGAGTGTTTTTATGAAAAAGAGCAAAAGGAATGTCTGCTACAGAGTGCAAGGTCTAACACTTTGGAATGCTTTTTAAACTTTATTTCGAAAATTTCTGAAAAAAAATCTTATATTTTCTACCTGGAAGCTGAGATTCATTACACTAATTTTAGCAAGCTACAAGTCAGAAAATTGGTCTGTGCTAGTGATCTCTTCAAATCTAATAAAGACATAAAGATGGGGAACTACTTATCCTACTTATCTTAAACAGCTGGTTATAATGGAATTAATTTTGTTTTCAAAGTGTCAGTGTTTATCTTTTGGATGCTTCTTTCTTCAAAACCTTTACAGCTATCATGATTCCAATGCAGTCTTTTTTAACTTAATGGTATTAAAGAGTTTAGAATAATGGAGAGTATAATTATAAACCGTTTATACGATTCATAAATCTGCAAAGTAAAATTTTCCAATGCACACATTAAAAAGACATATTTCACATATATGTGTGTACCATTTAATCGGAAAATAAATGCTGTCCTTGGCATTCACTTAGCAGGCCTTGTACACACAAATTGGTTTGGGAATTGCTTATATGAATATTTGTTCAGAAGAAGGGTTTACAGCATCTTTGTGTATTTCTCACAACTTAATTGATAGCTAATTTTGTTTTAGTAAGAAAAAAAATAAAACAATAATATATTTTCCCTTTTCCTGAGTATAACCAGTTGCCACCAAGTCAAATTGGGAGGGAGGGAAAGTTATAGAGTATAAAAGCATGTTAAGTGCCTTCATAAATCTATTAAATCAAATTAATTCATAGGTAATATAATATTAACTTTTGAATTGTATTGCTTAATGTGAAGGATCTGAAGTAATCCCATAAAACAGAAAGTTTATGTGATTTATAGAAAGAAAATGGAATGCAGACTCAATGCCTTTATCTCTTCAGCAAGTAATTACTAGGAACATATTTCATATTGTTCAGGTTATTTAAATGAAACTTCTAAACCATACAGAGCAGAAAATAAACTTTCCATGGGAAAAAAAAAAAAAAAAAAAGATTATATTTTGTGACTTATTTGACTTCCTCAGTAGAAACCTCTGAAAACATTTTTGACAGGTTTGAGGATGTCTTAATATGGACAGCTGTTTTCCCAAAACTGCTCTCTAAAATATTCTTGTATTTTGCACAATGCTCTTATTTTCCTTGAATACTTTCTGCATTAAAAAGAGAGGGGGAAGAAGTAATGCAATAATAAGGGTAGCCTTTTATTTCAGGTGTTATTAAGTCCATATGTTACCATATCTTTCCCGCACATTTACACTGAAGCTTTTGTCTTCCCTCAATTTTTGAGAGTTATCCTCAGAAAGTCATGATAAAGTATTGAAATAAAAATGCATATGTTTTTTACTAGGATGCAAAGACAACTTTACTTTCTAAGGCTATTTGTGAAGCTTTTGATAGAAAATGACTTAACGACAAACTCTTTGTCGGAGTCCTATCATATCCTAACAGTGCCATAACTTGTTTCAAACTTTATCTTCAGTTTATCTTGTAAGATATAATTTCATTTGAGTCTGTTTCTGTATGCATACTTTTAAGAACCCATCCTTAAAAGATTAAGAATTCATGTTTTATTGGAACAGTCTCACGTGGGATTCAGCTGCAGGTTAAGAAGCTCAGCTCTGTCTGCACATAAGTGTGCTATGTGTCTCCTACTCTCAGCAGTGGAGGTGTCCTTAGTAGAGTGAATGGGGCTTGAAAAATAATTCATCTTATTATAAAACAGACTACTAAAGAGTAATTAGTTTGTTTTAAAGCAATTATTTAGTGCTTCCCATGATGCCATGAATTTTCCAGGATATTCACGCAACTCACAGATGTAACAGAGATCATAAGAGACCAAAAGCCTCTAGGAATATGAAACAGAAATTACATTGGTTGTCCAAGACCAACTAAAATTACACCAGTGTTGTGATTTCACTCAAGCCAATAACCAAGTATGACACAGCCACTCCCTCACTGCCCCATCTGCAGAATTAGGGAGAGAAGTGGAAGAGTAAAAACCAGAAAACTTTTGGGCTGAGATGAGGACAGTTTATAGGGAAAGCTAAAGCTACAAACACAAGCAAAGGAAAGCAAGCAATTAATTCACTCTTCCCATGGCCAGGCAGGTGTTAGCGAATCTCCTGGAGAGCCAGGCCCATCATTCCTAATGGTGACTTGAGAAGTATCTCCAACTTCCTCAGCAGTCTGGCAGTAAGAAAAGCAGAAAAGGCCTTGGGTCTGTGCAAGCCCTGCTCAGCAAAGACAAAAACATCTCTGTATTATCAACCCTGTGTTGAGCACAAATCCAAAACACAGCCCCATATGAGGCACTGTGAAGAAAATTAACTCTACCCTAGCCAAATCCAACATAACTAAATGCTTATTCCAGGAAACTGAATCGTATCTCTGATGGAGAAGAGCTGAATATCCATTCTAGGACATGACTGACTTGATTCAAAGTGCAATTCAGTCGCCAATTCAAAAACACAAAATTCCATTTGAAATGTCCTCCAACAGGACACCTACGTTCTGTGCGTGTTGAGCTGTATCTGCCAGTCCTGTGCAGACTTATATGCGCTTTGCACAGATATAGATGATTACATATAAACATTTCTATTTGGTTGCCTTTATATTGGATCGAATCCCACCATAGACACCTAAAGTTTGGTGTGAAATCTACACTCTCCTGTATCTGTCCTTCCTTCTTTGTTCCCCTCAGTCCTGAAGTATCAAATTGTCTGAACAAATCTAATGAAACATCTGAGCTATCAGAATGTAATTAACTCTAAAGTCTACAGAGATCAATGTCTTGCTTTCTAATGAGAGTATATAAGGACACTGAATAAAAGGACATTTTCCAACTTTGTTTAAATAGGCTTAATTTCAGCAATCTATCATTTGCCTTTCCTTTAATTCTTCTTTTGAATGGTTTTGTCAAGATAAATCTGCTTTTTTATTTTTTCTTAGAAAAATTATCAAGACTCACTATGCTTTATAGCCTATAAAACAGACCTATGCTTACCTTATTTTTTAATTAGTTATAACCAGGAATGTATTTTAAAGATATATATTAAATATTTAGGGGCATATTTTTAGAACTTTGTTTGATTTTAATGCAAATTTAGGGTCCATCTCAAGGCAGATTAATTCAAGTTCAGCTTGTGAAATTCTAAAAATATGTCCAATTTGAATCACATCTTTAAATTTCATTATTTTAAAATAGCATTTATGTATATTGTGTTCTTCAGGATGTAATTTCAAAGTGTAATTTCTACTGAACACAGAAGAATAATCTCCAAAAGTCTTCCTGCTTCCAAGTTTATATTCTTTTGTGTGAACCTTTTCATTGAAAAAAAATATATATGCAGATGACTAATTTTATTGGTTTGGTATGAATAATTCCAGGCTTAAGGTCTTAGACTAAATTGCAGGTGCAGGTTCAAAGAACTAAGTGATTGGAATAGATCTGAAGCCACAACTGGAAACTATTGAATAAATATGAATTCTAAATTGTACCAAGAATTCAGGGTGGGAGAACATGCAGAGCATGGGTGAATTGCATCCTTCCTCTGCTCGTGCTCCCTGTATTACTGTGGGAAAGCATCTGATGCTCACTGCTGCATTTATTTAAATGAAGAAAGGGAATTTAAAGATCCATGTGCTGTAAATTGTATATGAAAAATATAGTGTCTCAAATATGATGCATTTATTGTTGTTAGAGTTCATATTCTACTTAAGAATAGTTTCATGATTTATTAAAAGCATCTCTGATGTCATAAATTTTTACCTTAAAAGTAGTGGATATCTGTTCCCCATCTAATCACCTATCTAATAATATATATATAATGCTTACATACGTATGTATGTATCTCAGTATAACAGCCTTCCTAAGTTCACCCTCAGAAGAATCTGTAAATGTAATTCAGATTCTAAATGCCTTTTACAGTGGTAGTAAAACAACTTCTCTCCTTTTTCTTGTCAGTCTGACTTTCTCTTCACTGTTTATTTATATTTTAATTTGCCTTTGTGATTTATTCAGAATTAAATTTACTTCATTTCTCCAGGCTAGTTATCACAACAAATATTAAAGATATTGTGCATATTTTTTAAAAGTTTAGTACAACATATCTACATTCTCTGAAACAATTGTGAACATTTGAGCTTTGTGTCTTTAGTTATTGGATATTTAAATTTTGGTCATCCCAGTCTACATATAATCATCTTAGGCTCCCTTTAAAATCAATGAGGGAATAAAATAAGCTCAGAAGGTGGTTTGTTTGGCCTTGTTCAAACCCTATTTCAGGGAGATATCAATCTTCCTTTGGAAGTGCCAATTTCTCTCAATTAACCATAAGAAGAGTTAGTGTGATTAGCTCACAGGCATATGTCTACTTCCAGTCATCCCGACCACGGTTTAGCTGTCTAGTGCAATTTATTTTTTTACTCACCCATTTCCCTTTAGCATTCAAAGGTTCACACTTTTTTTGCTGTGAATTACAATTCAATAAAAAAGTCCTTTAAGAAGTATTCCACAGGCACATTGAATTATATATTTAAGAATTAGAAAGAGCCCTACTTGTCTTGTCAGACAGATAATTTAACCCATTTGCTCATTATTCTGCAGTTGGTGAAAAGAAAGTACATATTTACACAGCAAAGTAACATTCTTAATGTTTTAGTATATTGGTGCTAAACCAACCAATTTGAAAAGAATAATGTATCTTTATTTCTTTTACTAAACAAGAAGAACTATGCAGCTCTTTCATGACTATTCTATTGGTCTTTAGACTGCCTGTTGTATTAATGTATACTACTTCTTATAGATCTCACATATTACAATTTTATCCTTTTTTATAGTTGTTGTCGATGAAGAAATTATATTATATGTACACATTCGATGTATATATTTTATATATTCCACAATCCCTTTGCACACTTGCACATTCTGTATATTTTTGAATGCTGGTAGTACATTAACTTGCACATCAGCAGGAGCCACTGCAGAGACAAGCAGCAAGTAAAGGGCAGCTTCTGCCTCCCATTGCTGCTTCTCTGAGCCATTCATCCCCCAAGTAATTTAATAAGTGTTCCATTAAGAAAAAATGGATGCCCATGATTGCCTGCTGTGAGATATAGCACACAAAGCTTCAAACAAGGCTCATAATGATTTTTGGGTCTCTGTGCGATACTGTAATTTCTCATACATACAATTTTTTTTTTTTAATACAAGAAAAGTCAAGGACAGAAAAAGTATTTTTTATAAGAGTAATGCAGGAAAATGTTTTTATAAAACTTGTATTTTATCTGGCATGGGTTGCATCTTTAAAGTAAAAGTGTCACAGGAACCAATCATCCTGAAACATTATTAGAAATCTCTGGGTTTTTTCCTCAGCTGTGCTTCTGTGGTTTCATTTGAGCTCTGAAACTTTATCTGCTCAATAATACCTTTTTCAGAACATTTTGACTGTCAAAGGAGTACACAGAAGACTTGATTTAATTTGATTTATCATTTCTTTTCTTAAGTGGTTTTCTTTGTAGAATTTTATTAGTAAATCAACTCCAAGACTGATGCATAGACATACTGAAATAGAAATTATCTGAGCTTTTATACATTTAAAATCAAAACATTTATTTTTACTCTAGGTTATCTAAGAAGGCTTATTATCTTTGCTGATGAAACAGTGCAAAATATTTATCTCTTGTTTTCATATTGAAGAAAGGAACACCATACATTTAAACATGAGCTGATTAATTTCCTCCTTCTCTCATTAACTACTATATGTTTTATTATTATACAAAAGAAACGACAGGAAGTCTAAATTGACAAAAGAGTGCTGTTTCTCTACTTCCCACCCTTAGAAACCAAAGAGCTATAGAAGGATAAGAAATTCCCTTTGGAAACTTTATATTAGAATTTTTTGAAGATAAATTTGTGACTCCATGAATGATGGTTTTGACAAATTATCTTGGGCAATATGTGAAATACTATAGCTTTATTAATTAATTCTTTATTTATTCCTTGAGCTGAGTAATCTCATCATTGCAAATGTACATTAATACTCTCTTTAAATACATCAGAAGCTATAGATAAGAATTATTGGTGAAAAAAGAAAAAAAAAAAGAAGCTTAAATATGATTTTCAAGTAACAAAAAAGGAGAAATAAGGGTTTTCTCTGCATTAGAAAGACTTTTTGTAGTCCAGTAAAGACCAACAACCTGAAAAATGTCAAATATTGTCTTTTTAAAGGGGATAGCTGCTTCCAGACTAATGTTAAACTATTGAATCGAGGATAGTTACTTGAACTGTCCAAGTGCCTGCCAGGGACCAGTCTTGCAATTTAATTGTCCAGCTGATGTAGTTCCAGTGCTTGAACACCTGCCCTGGTACTCTGTAGTTTCCTAATATACGAGCTGCCAAAACATTTCTCTCTGCTTCCACAGGAGGAACAATGCTTTGTATCTGCCAGAGAAATTCCTTTTCAAAATCCAGCCTCCTAATCTCTTGTGGTGACTGTTTTCAGGTTGACAGAAGAAATTATCTGTGTATATTAAAAACGCATCTCAGAATATGGGATTCAAAGGTGCTACCATATACTATTTGATTCAGTGTAACTCTATCACAGTTATGCCTCCCCCAGCTATATTTATCTGCTCCCCCAAAATGACCAGAGAAGCTTACTCATAATTCAGAGTTGGATGTGTTTGTGGGGGTTGTTTTGGTTTTTGAGTTTATTTTCCCTTTGTGTCTTTTTTTTACTAATCTAAGTCTCTGGTCTATTCCTGAAACAAACTGTTAATAGATATTTTTTTCCATTTCCCACTAATCTTGATTCATAAATTGTAAAGTTCTGATGCAAATTCTCACCCTTATACACATATGCAGATTCTTTCAACCCAGACCCAGTTGTCTGTGCCTCTACTGCAAGGACATTTCTGTTGTGTCACTAGTAGCTGTTAAACAGCCACACTCTACAAGCCTAATACAATATATTAAAGGAAATTGGTGCCAGTTATATTCTTACCTTGGGTTTGGAATTGCAGCAATTTGAGTGTCACCTGGCAAGCAATGAGGTTTTTCCTGTAGTGGCGTAATCACACAGATGCGGGCAAGATTAGTCAATTCTCCCCATATATCTAACTCTATTTACATCATCATATGGCAACTCAGTTTCAGGGGGAAAATGAAGAATAAATCACTTCTAAGTAGCAATGCTTAAATTCAGTGTATCATGGAATGTGAAAATGTCAACTAGAAACCCCGGAGATGGATAATGACATGATGTTTGTCGTATGGGCCATTAAACTCATCATAAAAATTCAACTAGAGGTGACTCAGAGCAATTATTGTGCTGTATTTATTTCATCGCTGTGATGGACAGATAAAACATTTTTAAGTGTGGTTTTATAGCTCTGTAGTAAAAGGACTTTTTCTTGTTGAATGTAAACCAGTTAAAAAAAAAATTAGTTTAATAAAAAAATTAAAATAAAATTAAACTTTAAAATAATTTTTAAGTAAAGTTTTTAAAAATATATAAAATTTATTTATAAAATAAATAAAACATAAAATAATCTTATTTTGACATAATTTCCATGTTCTGTTGTCTATAGTTCCCATATCAACTATTATAATGTTCCTGAAGGTTTCATGTGGCATCAATTGTGAAAATCTTTCAAAAGCTCTTTGCTTTGCTTTGGGATGACACATCTCTATTGAATTATGTAGTACAGTGTATTATTGAGGTGTCACACATAAACTTTTAACACTCTACTGCAAAGACTTCCAGAAAGACATTGAGGTGCAGGAGCATATTCAGAGAAGGGGAGCAAACCTGGGGAATGGTCTAGTAAGTCCTTTGAGGAGCTGCTGAGGGAGCTGGAGTGTTTTAGTCGGGAAAAAAAGAGGTTCTGGGGTTCCCTTATCACTCTGCCACTACTCAAAAGAAGCTCTATCAGATGGGGATCAGCCTGGAGCTATATGATCTTGGAGGTCCTTTCCAACCTAAATGATTCTGTGAAAAATTATGGTATAGAGCAATACACTTCTTTCCCTTGAAATGGCTTGTCCATTCTTAAGTTTCTTTAACTCGGTTAAAGGTTGTGTGCCTCAAACACAGATTTCTGATTAAGGTTTGGAAAGTCTGAACTAATGGATGCATTTTCATTTCTCTTAAAGGGCACTGAGAATGATAAATGCCTTATTGTAACTTTTTTTGTGACAAATATTTTTGACACAATCTTCAAAATGACAGATAATATGGATATAGACATACCATATATGATGTCTATAAAAAACCAGTAGCTTAATGAGAATTCTAAAATTATAACTTTTACGCAGTGAGTTCATCTTCTAGGATGTAATTTTTAAATTAAAGTTTCCCTGAAATGATTAGCTAAGCTCAAAATGGTTGCCCAGTAAAGGAGGAGTTAGATGAAATTTTATGTAAGTTGATTTACTGAGAGAGAATTAGACTATATTTATATGTCTTCAAACCTGACATTTTTAGGAGCATTCTACTTGCAATCACATAAACAACCAGTGTCAGCCAAAACTTGAATATATGCACTCACTTTAAACTGAAAGCAAGAAGATAGAGTTGATGGAAGAGTAAAAAAATGTTCAGATATTTCTAGTCAACGACTTGTTAAACTCCAAGTTTATTTGGGGACTCCTTGAAAGAAAATACTCAGGAAATTAAAAACTTTTGAGTAGGCACATTGGCTTCATTCAGATAAAGTTTATTTTCATTGTAAGCCTTTCTCAATTTTAAAGTGGATTCACAAGTTTTTAACAAACAGCCAGTTCTTACATTTCTTGAGAGATAACAAGTCCGAATAAAATGGTGCTCACCTGAAAACTCTTTGAAAGCCAGAAAGGTTTGAAAATGACAGAAACTGGGCTTTATTCTCTAACTACAAGTTTGAAGGAATACTATCAAATATTGGAAAAAGAGGATTGCTAGTCCCCTAAGAGTATTAATGAAAACTAGGCAGGTGATGGAAGAAAAGTCAGCAATTTAAAGGGGTGGCATATTATTACCATTTACCAAGTACACATAAATAATTGATATGGGGAAGGGTCTGGAACACAAGTCTGATGAGGAGCAGCCGAGGTGGTGGAGATCTTTAGCCTGGCGAAAAGGAGGCTCTGGGGGCATCTTCTCACTCTCTACAAGTGCCTGAAAGAAGGTGGTAGCCAGGTGGGAGTCAGTCTCTTCTCCCAAGTAAAAAGTCATAGGATGAGAGGAAATGGCCTCCAGCTGAGCCAGGGGAGGTTTAGATTGGATGTTCGGAATAACTTCTGCGTAGAAAGGTTGTCTAGCATTAGAACAGACTGCCCAGGGAACTGGGTGATCCACCAGGCCTGGAGGTAGATTGGAGATGTAGAGATGTGGCACTTAGGGACACGAGCTATCTTGTGGACCTTTGCTGGGTCCACAAAAAAACCAAGGTTTTACTAATTCACTGAATGTTACTTTTTCCCTGGAAGCAGGAATGTAGGCTGACTTCCATGATGGAATGTCATTTCCCGTGTGAAAATAAATGCTCAGTGGATCAAGTGATGTATTATAACTATAAGGTTGTAGTTACATGATGTAAAAGTTACTGCCTGGCATGTGGCATAGCTGTGCAGCACAAAGTCTTCTGTAAAATGGAGAAATAGAGGCACTCTGTGACAAGCGGTACTCATGAGCCAGCTCATCCCTTTGCTCTCTTCAGTTTCATTCATTTTGAATTTGATCATTATGGATACATCTGTACGATTGTGTCATGGCCCAGCAGCCCATACCACTGACCTACAACATCACTTTGCTGCTGACCCCACTGTTCGTATTCATGGAGAAACTTGGATGAGGAGAATAAAGGAGGGGACAGAATTGACAGCTCACTAAATTTTGTCCCTGTTTGTAGTAGGGATAAGAACAAACATAAGCAATTTGTGATGTCTTCCTCACTCACAGTCTTATTAAGATACCTCAGCAAATCTTGCAACTACCAGGCAGGCACTGACCTAATCAATAGAAAATGGATTTTCAAGACACACACTTAGGCAGGGTCACCAGCTATCATGTCCATGAAACAGACAGTGTGATAACAACTCTCCTTTACTGATCTTGTTTTATTTCCTTCCTCTAAACTGAAAGCTTCTGAACAGTTACCGTTATTTTCAGGGTGTTGTTCAGTTCTGATATATTATCATAACATCCACAAGAAAAAATATAAAGATTTGATAACACCCTAGCTCTCTAGGAAATGGACTGTTGCCCCTAACCAAATTGGTTGTTCTGAGAAAACATACATGGGAGACAAGTTAAATGATGAAAACAGCTTCTGTGAAAGAAGAGGTGAATAAGGAGGACATATGGCAAAGGGAGACAAAAACTGAGTTAACTGAAAAAATTAACTGGCTACTGCTTCTCTGCTATTTCACCTAAAACACTACAATAGGCAGCAGAAGAAAACAGCAGTTTTACCAAAATGTCCCGAAGGTTTTATTATCCAATACATCATTGCATTCTAGAAATCAGTGCCACAGGATGTTGTGGATTCCATAAGTTTTAACAGCTTGTATTTAAAAAATAAAAAGAAAAGAACCCATAAAAGTCTATTCAAACTTCAGATCAAGCTCTGGTTGAAGAGCTCCTTTTAAGATGCAGATTTTATAAAAAGGAGAGACATTATATATTCGGAATATGAAGGTAAATTATCACTTGTCACATGCTTTTCACCTAAATACTTCCTTTTATTTTTGGATATGTTGGTCTCATGTCTTGCTGTATCTCAGCACGTACTTTCCTACACTCTCTCAGTAGCCAGGAAATGTCCCACTCCCACAAGCAGGAGAATCTCAGCGTTCTGTGGTCTCATGTCATTCCAAAATGACTCCCAGATCCCATTGAAATCCTTTTGAATGTCTGAGATATCTAGATATTTCAAGATATTAGATGAACACAAAACTGAAGAGTGTTTTAGGAGGAGCAAACTCTTGATGTTACTGTTTTCCAGTGAATAAACTGAAGGAGTTCTTACTTTGCCACATTTCTCACTGGAACATAGTCAGCCCTCAAACACTTTGCATTAAATTATCCCTGTCCAAGCTCTCATTACAAGCGAGGTTTAAGCCAAGCTGTCTTTCATGATGACATTCTAAGCCACTTGAGGAAGGTGAAAAGTTCATTAGCAAGTGAACATAGTGAAAATGGCAAGGGAGATGGAAAACCTGAAAAATCTGAAATGACAAGGTTTTGCTCCAGTACTTTGTTCTGCTCTGCAATCCTTGTTACAAATGAGACGAGAGCTCTTAGGTGAGTCCTGCCTTTGACTCAGATTTCTGGCAGTGGCTCTGTTGGGGCAACCAGCACCCCAAATGTCTATCATTCACAAATTCTTTAATAATGACCAATTAGGCCTACTACAAAATGAATTATTTATTTAATAGACACAAAACTCAAAGACATAAGACTTTTTAAATCACACTATTTACTACACAGGAATTAAAAAAAAGAACTACTAGTAGATAAAATACAGTGCATGATTACAGCTAGTAAAGAAACGGTACAGCTTAAGATTCAATGGACTTACCACCAAATTGATGATGGGGTACACATAGAATTTTTCCTCTCACTTTCCGGGAAAGTAACTACATAACTCATATCCGAGCTCTGGGGAGAAGGTCAAGAAGATCCCCTACTTGTTTTCAGGGAGTATGTAGGAGGCTTCTACATCTGTGAAAATTTGTGCAGCTTTTATAGTTTGTAAAATAGAGTATCTCTCATTCAGGAATTTCCGGCTTATCTCCTTACATCTTGCTCTCAGGGTGAGATGTTTATTGTCAGCTGGATGATCTCACCTCCCTGATGCCAGAGGTAACTCCCTGTGGGGCAGTTGTCCACCCTGGGTTATCTCATCAATTCATGTGAGGGGGAAAGAATGCCCAGAGCTATGCACCAGCTGATGGGCAGAGTAGATAAGCTCTTCTGTGGTAGGGAGATATCCTCCTCAGTCCTGTCTAGTATCGCTGTACTGACATTACTCTGCTGCAAACAGACATCACTGCAGAGCAAGAGTGATTCCAAGCATTCAAAAAGAAGCCGATACATCTTCCCATTTCACTTGCTTTGATACATTTTAAGTGTATACTTTACTTTTAGCCTTTCTCTGACTCTAAACTGGATTCCCTAATTTGGAGGGATCCATTCCTAAAGTCTGTGTATACTTTAAGTAAATTTGCAGTAGAACGAACTTGTCATTAAATGAGTCTCTGGATCTACAGTTCCAGTATAAGGAGTGTCTGCATTCGGTTTTATGCAGTTTGGAATGTTAAATTCAAACCTGGGTAAAATAGTTATCGGACTGGAATAAGAAAGAGATGTTCAAAGTGTAGGAAAGATAGGACTTTATACAATACTTACTGGGTCTAATGCAGTTTCCAGGCAAGACTGTGTGTCTGTCAATAGCTGTAAATACATGTAGATTGTGTCTGCCTGTTGGGAAATATAAGGAGCAATTTTTCCTTTATCTATTCAATTGGAAAAGACATGTTGCACAGTAGGAGCAGATTTTCAGAATGAGGTAGGACCCACATAATTCAGTGCCTTCCTTTCCTATAATAGTAGTAATGATAATAATAATAATAATAATAATAGTTGGAATGTTAGTGCTTTATGCTGAGCTGTATAAATCTTAAATAAGAAACTATATTGCATTTCCTACTAAAGCAATTTTGGCACTATCCCCAAGCTTTTAGGTATATTGAAAATTTATATTGTGATATAAATATCAGCTCTGTAAATATGTGGTTGAAATGCTAAAACCTATTTTTTAAAAAATAAATTATATCTGAATATACTTTAGATTCACCACATGAATAATGTTTGAAAAGAACTCACAGTATTAAAATTATTTTTATGGATGTGAAGGTGCTGCCGTGGAATTTACATATCTGTTCAATTGAAATCGCTAAATTAGAGTTGTGATGAAACTCCCAGTCTTGTAAACTGGAACATCAGAACTATGCAGTTTCCAGATTAGCAAGAAAAGCCTTGCATTTGTCAGTGATTTGCTGTGTAAATCCTTTGCTCTTCTTTTCTCAACTACCAGGATAATATTCCCTCTTGTGCTTTTTTCATACTTAACCAAGAACTTTTTTCCATCCTAAGTAGGTATATGGTGCCTAACTAAGCATGTTCTACTCTCTTGTCCCCATTTGTATGCCTGGACCAGCTTGAATGGACTAAATTAGAAATTTAATTAATAAAGTAATTTGATTCATATCACTGTTGAATGGACAGGATAGAGGCCAGAAAAACATTAAAAGAAACTAGCTCAGACTTGTTACACAAAAATCACTGAGTTTGGAAATATATCCCTCTTTACAAATCTGTCAAGGCAGATATATGTTGGAACTTCTGACTTTTAACAATTTTTTGCAAGCGACTCTCCATTTTAGGGTGAAATGCAGCCAAATTATTCCAGAGTCTAGTCAGTAAAACTTAAGTAAAATTTCTGAAACACATTCTGGGGTATTATAGTCCAAATTTTGGTATGTTACCACATTGAAATGGAACTTCAATAAGAAAATATAAAAGTGCAGTTAGGAAATCAGCAAGTTGTGCAACTAATATTAGAAAAGTGATGATAATTGTGTCTGATTTTTGCTGGCATTGGCATGGTACATATCAATTTACCTTGACTAGCAAAGTTAAGATAAACTGCTTTATTATTTACCTTCTAAGGTAAGTCAAACCTTTTCAGCTAGTTCTTTGCAATGCCAAACACAGAAAAGCAAGCCATTCTGCAATTTAATTAATTCAACTGATTTAAGAGAAACAAGATTTTAGAACTAAGGTCATAGGGTATCTCTAAAAATGTTGTAGTGTTATAGGATGGAACCAATAAAAATGTAAATACACATAAATGAGACTGGTCTTGTGGGTCATAACTTTCACAGGATAATCAGGAGAAACAAGTTTATAATTAAAAGGATTAATAATGAGTACAGACAATAACTTTATCAAACAATTGAATACATTTCAGGAAATCAATACACCATTGTCTTGCCATATAGCCATGAATTATCTTGAAGTTTTGCAGAAAGATATAAAATCTGGAAGAATGGACTTTTGAGCTGCAAACAGGAAAATATCTTACTTTCATGTAGTTGCTCTAAAGCAGGTAATTAAACCTGATTGGTGGCTGGATTTAGTTTTGGAGTTATTGAATTACTTATAGGAAAAGCGTGACTTAAAACAACTTACTGTGATTTTTTTTCTAGACAAATTGGTAGCAGAATGTTTGTAACTGATGCATTCAGTAATGGCTAGTGAAAAACTACTGAAGATGTGTCTTTGATAAGTGTGGTCTTGTCTGTGATAGAGGGACTTGAGTAAAAAGGGACATGACAGAGACTCATGAAGTAACATATGCTCTAGAATCTGTAAACTGGCTCTCTTATGTTTCTTTTCCTACTGCAAGAACAAAGATTTGCAGTAGAATTGATACACAACAAACATAATACTAAAAGACAACATATTACATAAAATTCACAGTGATCCTATAGTAAGTAATTCCACAATTACTGTTCAGGCCAAGACTTCTACCATGTTTAAAAAAGGTTAGTGGTTTATAGGTGTAATGAAAAGTTCTACTACCTGCAACAGAATTAAAAGAAGCTACAACACTCTTGTTTCATGACAGAAATTAACCTTTGCCAAAACTCCAGTTGCTCTTCAGACACAGAAACCCTCCCACTGATTCTAAAGAGGCAAAGATTTTATATACACATATCCAATAAGTGGGATTGTGAAATCTCCTATTGAAATTTGTTACTGAGTAATTTTTTAAATGATACAGTAGAGAGCAAGTTACAAGAAGCAATAATATAGTCTTTTCACATTCTCCCCATTTAAGATATTAATTCTTTAGGCAGTATTCCCACTTTGCTTTCTGAGAGGTACTAACTGGCAATGTTTGAAAAAGCATTTCTTGATAACATAAACGTATGCTGTTGTGAACAAAGTTGTTCCTTTAAAGTAAATCTAAACATGAGATAAAAGAATTAGTGAGATGAAGCTGAACAAACAGACATACCAATGTCAAGGCCCAGAAGAACACTGACAGTATCATTTTAATGAGCAGCTAGTTAGCCCAGAGTCGGTGCTTTGCTATCAGCAAAACTTTGTCACTTGGGCATTTGTCCTCAATGAAGCAAGATGGAAAACAGGAATGTTATTTTCTGACAACATTGATAGTTATCTTCTCTCATCCCTGCTGATATGATAACACTGAGACAGCTCCAAATACAATGTCCTTTGTGGAACAAAAGTGTGAATAGGTAAAGTTCTCTGCTGCCCCAAATGTCTACTCAGTTGTTGAAAACACACTTAGGGGCTTGAATATGAATCCTACCTGTCTTGTTATTTGTTTGTTTTTTTTTTTCCTTAGAGAGAAATACTATTTTGGATGTAAGGAAACTGCCTGATGAAATTTCACTGAATCCAATCCACTTTCACAAAGTATGTTGGTAAAAGTTAACTGATAATTTTATGAGTAAAACCTGTGTAGTCCTCTTTTTCTTCTTTTCCACTTTTTTCTTTTTTAATCATATCCAATCTTAATGATCCTTTGCCACAAATGAAGCTTGAAATAAATATGAACATAAAATATCCAGTTCATGATCTTTGCAAATTGCCACATTGCCACAAGGATACATGTTAACTGTAATCACTGAAGTATAACTTTTGCATGGATTATAAACTTTATATATTTCACAGGAGACACTGCTCTTACTCATCCCAGTTTTATATCAGGGTTTTATACAATTTCAAGCCCATTGACTTCACTGGCATTTCTCCAAGTTTGCACCAGTACAAAGGAGAGAAACCAGGACTTACAAACAATAATAACTATTATTTTTGCAGTTAGACAAAATTTTTTTTTGCCAATAATGTGTTACAAATAAAATTGTTTTCTGATAATTTCTCCACCTTAAGGGAATTTCACACTAGCAAGCAACTTTGTTATACTACTTTTGCACTGAAATTCTGTTCAAATTTAACATTTTTCAAAATAAGTTATTTAAGCAATTATTGCTTTGAAGGCTTCTATATTATACTACAGTAAATTATTTAAAATGAAATTGTAGGGGTTTTTTTCTAATCTAAAAAATATAATTTAGAAATAATTAAAATGCAAGACATTTCTATTCAAAGTGTGTTGCACCGTATCTCTATGCAATGTTTTAAAGTTATTCCTATCTGATTGAACATAAGAGAGAGACAAAGGAGGTGGAAAACTTCAAATAAGCATTCCCAACACCTGGAATGAATATGCACTGGCTATTCCTTTTACAGTGTTTGGACATATATGTGAGAGTGATTTCTTTTTCATGCGTATTAGATATATAAGTATCTAGGACAAAACTTTAGTTATTAAAAAGTGTGATAATTTTGATGTTCTGATTAGCTCAAAGCCTTGATTAAATACAGTTAATAAATGATTAATTTTTTGATGTTTACTGTGACATATATCAATGCTTTCTAAATCATTCTAGGGACTCTTAAGACAGACTTTCTTCTACTACTGGTTCTTTCTTGATCTTGCTGGATTCCCAAGTATAAATCGGTTTTATGTTTGTTTTGTAATAGAGCTTCTATAGATCATATAATGTACAATTGGAAACAGACAATCATAGTATCATAGACTTATAAAATATCCTGAGCTGAAAGGGACCCTCTAGGACCATTGAGTCCAACTCCTCACCCTGCACAGCACTATCCCCAAGAGTCACAGCATGTGCCTGAGTGTTTGCCAAACGTTTCTTGAACTCTGTCAGGTTTGGGGCCATGACCACTTTCCTGTGGAACCTGTTCCAGTGCCCAGCTACGCTTTGGGTGAAGAACCTGTTCCTAATATCAAGCCTAAATTTTCCCTGACACATCTCCATGGTGTTCACTCAGGTGCTATAGCTGGTCACCAGAGAGCTAGAGATCGGTTTTAATTTATTATTGCATTGATCAAGAGGAAATCATGCTTGCCCAATCTGATAGATTTCTATAATGTCATGGCAGGGAGCATTGACAAGGGAAGAGCAGTGGATGTTTTCTACCTCGACTGCTGCAAAGCTTTTGACACTGTCTCCCATAACATCTTCGTAGGCAGGCCCAGGAAGTGTTGGTTGGATGAATGGACAACGTGGTGGATCAAGAGCTGGCTGAATGGCAGAGCTCGGAAAGTCAGGACCAGCAGAGTAGAATCCAGCAGGAAGCCTGCAGGCAGTGGTGTTCCCCGGGGATCAGGTGTTCCCCTGGGTCCAGTCTCTTTTAACCGATCTACAGCCTAGATGTAGGGATACAATTTACCCTCAGCAAGCTTGCTGATGATAACAAAACTGCAGGAGTGGCTGATGGACATTTAGCAGGACCTCAGTGGGCTGCAGAGTTGGGCAGAAAGAAACTTAATGAGGTTCAACAAGCGCAAGTGTAGAGTCCTGCACCTGAGCAGGAATAATCCAAAGTACCAGCACAGGCTGGGGGCTGACCTAGTAGAGAGCAGCTCTGCTGAGAAGGGCCTGGGAGTCTTGGTGGGTGACAAGTTGACCATGAATGGTAGTGTGCCCTTGCTGACAAAAGGGCCAATGATGTCCGGGGATGCTTTGGGAATAAGTGTGGCCAGCAGGTCAAAGGAGGCGATTGTCCCTCTCATTCCTAATGAGGCCATATCTGGAGTGCAGTGTCCAGCTCTGGGCTGCTCTGTACAAGAAAGACAAGAAGCTACTGAAGAGGGTCTAGCAGAGATCACAAAGATGATTAAAGGTCTGGAGCATCTCTCTTATGAGGAGAGACTGTGGGACCTGGGCCTGTTTATTCTAGCAAAGAGAAAACTGAGAGGGGATCTCATTAATGCATATAAATATCTCAAAGGCAGGGTGCCTAGAAGATGGTGCCAGACTCTTCTCAGCAGTGCCCAGTGTCAGGACACAGAGCTAAAATAAATCACAGGAAGTTCCACCTCACCGTGAGGAAGAAGTTTTTGCACTGGGGACGGCAGAGCGCTGGAACAGGCTGCCCGGAGAGGGTGTGGAGTCTCTCTGGAGACATTCAAAACCTACCTGGACATATTGTTGTGTCACCTGTTCTGAGTGACTTTGCCTTGGCAAGTGAGTTGGACTAGATTATCTTCCGAGGTCTCTTCCAACCCTAACAATTCTGTGATTAAAAAGCAGTAAGAAGCCCAGGACAGCTAACTAGGTTTTCTTATTGAGTGCAATAAGAAAGTTCAGTAAGACTCTCATTTCCAATTACCTCTCAACACTTCTACCACTCGTGCCAAAGAAACCAACAAAAACACACACAAAAAGGAAAAAAAACCCACCAAACCCCAAGCTCCCCCTAAAAACCTTAATATTAGTAACTTTTAATATCTAATTTCATGTAATATCTAATATCAGAATAATACCTAATATCTGAATAAGAATATTCCAATTCCAGAGTTCTCTCACTTCTTTTGAAAGGGAGAGCTGAATGCTTGAGTAGTTTTTCATGGCTTTCTTTGCTCTAATCTCCTAGGCTAGGCAGGCTGTAGTAAATTACACTAAGTCAATAACCGAGGCTATGAATTATGTTCCTTATTCTGTGACACTGGTAAAATGGTGCCTGGTTCAGTTTTGGCTTGAGACATACAAAATTCATTTGCAAAATTCCCACACACAACGCTGACAAGGTGGCCCACAGGCACTGTGGAGACAGTTTCCCTGCACTGGGGTATTAGGGAATGTTCTCTGCCATAGATTTGAACAGACCATGTAGCTGACCTCAAGAGCAGAGAACAAAACCTTTTGCTACTTTAAAAGCAGATTTTTAGCTTTAAGATTCAAGCCCTTCTGGAGAGGATCCACTTCAGTAGAGCATCAGGCTTCCCTGAGGAAATGCGCTCTCCTGCAAACTATTTTGATTCCTCCTCGCAGGAAAGCCAATCAAAATTTCTGTGTTTTAGAAACAAAATGAGAAAGTTATGTAAATAACAACAAAATTGCAGAAACATAAAGACATGATTCAAGGTCAATACTATTACTGTACGACCATTATCAATCTCCAGACATCCTTCTGTTCAATTTTCAAGGACAATTCATTTTTAATAACATCACAGTCATTATTTTGATAAATGAATTATATTGACATGTAAAGCCACTCTTATCTGAACAGCTATATGTGGTTGTTTCAAATTCCCTCATAACTAGCTTTGTTTGCGCCTTTGCAGCTTTTCTCAAAGACGTTGTAGCCTACATGACTCTGAAGATTGAACTGCCTGCTTTATATCCTGCAGGACAAATTTAGGTAGGTGGAATTCAATAATGCTAACCTGAATTTGGCTCAGACAGTAGAGGCAACATTTGTTTTCCTGCTGGGAATTTTGCCTCTGTATGAGTGCAGTAATCTTTCATTAGATAGTCTGGCAATATCTGTATCTTCAGCATGGACCACAGACATGTTTGAAGCATAGTACAAGTATTTTCAAAAGGAAAAATAAGTAAATTAGAAACACCCTTTATTGTCTCAGTGGAACAGATTCCCAGGAGAGCTTCACTAAAATTGCCCCATTTAAAAATATGTGTTTAAAATGCAACCACTCAATATGATCAGATATATTATTAAACACTATCACACAAATGTATAATTTACAATTAGTAACCAAATAATATAATTAAAGAACTTTATGCTTTATCCATCTCTTCCTTTCTTAATCCTTTAAAAAGGATTGACTAATGACTTTTCCCTCCTGCAAAAATTTTCTCTCTGCTGCTACGGGATTACAAGCCTGACAATTTCTCTATCTGATTTTCTTCAAATTTCCCTTAACTTCCAAGGTAGATTGTTCAGCACTATGGACTGTTGCGTTCTTCGTTTTCAGGAACTGTTGGAGCAAGTACAGAGATGGGCCACAAGGTTGATAAAGGGAGTAGAGCACCTCGTCTACAAAGATAGGCTGAGAAAGTTGAGACTTGTTCAGCCTGGAGAAGAGAAGGATGTGTGGAGACCTCAGAGCAGCCTTCCGACAGCAGAGTACCAGAAAGGGGCCCATGGGGAAGCTGGAGAGGGCCTCTTCATCAGGAAATGTAGTGATAGGACTGGGGGAATGGCTTCAAACTAAAGGAGAGTAGGTTTAGATTAGATATTAGGAAGACATTATTTATTGTAAGGATTGCGAAGCACTGGAACAGGTTGCCCAGAGAAGCTGCAGATGTCCCACCCGTGGCAGTGTTCGAGGCCAGGTTGGATGGGGCTTTGAGCAATCTGGTCTGGTGGAAGGTCTTGCTGCCCATGGCAGAGTGGTTAGACTAGATGGTCTTTAAAGTACCTTTCAACCCAAACCATTCTATGATTCTATGATTCTAGGTTCAAATATGAGTTACCTTCAGAATTTTGGATGTGGTACCCTGGAGTTTTTGGAGTAAACTGGTTTTAAATGTGTTTCAATTAGACCATTATGTCTACTCTTAAAATGAAACTACTTAGAAAAAACAATCCATTTATTGGATTGGTTCTTCCATACATAGTTTTGGGGCTTTTTCTTGTGCTCCACAGTTTGCTATCACAAAGTGTCAATATATAAACTGCAATGTCAAATAACTTGTCTCCTTCATTTCCTCCAGGGTCTTGCCTTCTTGATCTTCTCAGATACAGTATATTAATACCCAGGCATTATTTTTAAGTGAACTATCAATTTTCCATGGAACGAGTGCCATTTTGGCAATAGTTCACTCCTGACACTGCCTCTAAAGGTAATATGGAAGTTCTCACACCCAGAGTGATGCCATTCATCCATATATTTTATCACACAATTCCAGCAGGTCTTTTGCAGTGCTCCTACTCACATATCCTCATGATATTTCCTAACACATCTAACTTGTATCACTTAAACTGTAGTATAAAAATGTCATTCTGGTAGATCGAAAGTTCACACATGATTTGAAGCCTTGGGCCTGAAAAATCCTAGAAAACCCAGTCATTATTTCTTTTTGTCTTAAGATTGTCATGCATTATATATGAAAATATGGAAAAATATTGGGAAAAATACAATTACATCATCTGTATTGCACCATTAAGGGTAACTGGCCATGTGATGCAGAATGATAATGCTAAAGGCAAGCACTCTTCAAACCAGACAGCCCAAGCTCACGTCTGTACATTTGACCTGACTCTGAGCTGTACTATAATTATATTTTGCAACTATAGAAGTCATCTTGCTTTTCTGTCCTTTAATTTGGTTCTCTGTAGCTTTGTTTTAGTATGGTGATTGCCTTGTCTATCAATAGTCATTCTTCTACCTACTTACATTTAGTAGGAGAGCTTAGCTAAGGTAATCTCTGTCTGTCGGTTTTCTCCTTGGAGGAATGTCCATAATGGAGAGAAATGAAAGCAAAGGCCCTGAACGTTCCTTAGCTCTACACTGTCGTTACTTCAATAGTTAGCTGAAGTCTGGTTTAGACTTCAAAATCTAATTTTGGTGCACTCTTGAGTGTCATTTGCATCTTTAAAAGCACAGTTTTAAGTATGAATTGAATAAAAGGAAACTAATAGGAGGACAATTTTTGGCAGATCATAAATAATATTCAATTCTAGATCCACAGACAATAATGTTTATTGATAGTACTGATTTTCAGTGCCTTCATATAATAAAAAAATACCTCTGCAAGGCTTCAATACTGTTTGTCTCCTGATTGTAGTAGTGTTTGTATGGATCATGTTTACACCCATAAATATGCATTTTATAATTAATTTTCAAATTAGCTCTATCAGAAATGGCATTAAAAATATTTTTGGGATTTCCACAAAGTGTATATCTGATTAGAATTTATCTTTAAAACTGTTACACCTGTTGTGAAATAAAACAGAAGTAAACTACTATTAGTAGGAGGAACCAGATCAGTCTCTGACTACTGCAGCATTTTCTTTAGCAGAAATCATTATAGTACTAACAGTAAAATGACTGGATATGATAAAAAATAGGTTCTTGACCTTATAGTGCAAAGTCATGAGTATTGCCTCCAGTATACTCTTTGGTCCTATACATATATATGCAAATTAAATGGCTGGTGAGTTTGACCATGTTTGCCTGTCTTCAACTTGCGGAGAAAATTTGTTATTTTGAATATAACCAGAAAATTAATCCCATATTTGAATATAATTACATCAAATTATTTTAAAACTCTATGAGAAATACTTTTTTAAACATTGTAATGCAGATATCAATAAATTAGACACATCTGACATAGTAATTACCCATGCAAAACATTAACTTCTAATTAATCTATTCAATCTGACATGAACATTTTAAACATCTCTAGGATGCCAGAGCAAGTTTAAGGGTCTGACTGAAAACCCATTTTGGTTTAGAGGTTTTGCTGCATTTGCAAATTATATGACTTGCCAAGCAATAACTCTGTTAAGATCGGAGTGTAAAAGTGTCTGCATAATAAAAACAACAATTTAAAAAAAAATCTTGACTGCAGACAATGAACATCAACAATAAAAATATTAATAACAAAAATACATACAAAAAGCCAAGATAAAGAAGCTTGAGGATCCTCCATGTGTGCATTTTTCCTCCAACCAAAGTCACACTCCTTCTTCATGGAAGTGAGGATGCCTTACTTCAGACCCCCCCTAGCAGTGATATGAGTGGTATAGAATAACAATGCAGGTGAGACCACACGGCTCTAAGATCCACCCCCTCACATCTGAAACTAGGACAACTATAAAGAAAGATGGAAAGACAAAACACAGAAAGGTTAATGAGAAGTATAAATCTGAAAACCTCTGGCACTGAAGTAAATCCTCTTCTGTGTGCAGTGTGCATCATCTTCAAATATGTGTCCCACAGTCAAGCAGCACTTCACTGGAATTGAAAACCAGCCAAACCAATATTCTGCAATATGTAATTTTCTTGCTTAGTGGTGTACTTAGGAAGAATTGCTATTAAATGTCAGAGGATTCCTGTTGGGTTCAAAAAGTGCCGTCACACTTGCTCAGGTTTTGATCTCCAGAGATCAGAGAACCTACCAGTGTAAAGACTAATCTTAAGTGGTTGTTTCACCACCAGCAAATAAACTGGTTACTGAAGGAAGCAGGGTTCATTTTGTATTAAATTATCTAAAAAGTTATGAGTTTTCAAATGTTAAACTAGAATTTTTGATATATAGTGGAAATAGTCTTGCAATAATGGTGATACATCCTAATAAACAAGTACATAATTCTGAATAACTACTACATTTTCAATAATAATACTATATATTCATATATACAATAATAATATAATAATGCAATTTCAATAATAATAGTTTACTTAATTATTTGAAGTAAAAATTGTACCAAAAAAGTATTGAAATAATCTATGAATGTATCTGTGTATTATCTTTCCACAACATTTATAATTATGTGCACTGATATACTCAAAGAATATGAGAGGCTTGCTTAGATCTTATTTGTGTTCTCTACTGCATATACTTTGGGAGGGTTATCTTCCATTTAAAAAGAGAAAAAATTGTTTATACACAATCAAAATTGGGCAATGCACATTCATCAAGGAGGACAAGTATGTACCTTTTAGTGTATCCTGTGGAGGTATCAAAAGTATAACTCCATATAAAATTTAGTACAGTCAAAGTCAAATAACAGTATATGTATTCTACACTGCATAAGAAAATACACCATTATGTGTAACATATGTGAGCAATGGAAAGAAGGAAAACTATTTTCCTTTTCAAGAATCTGCTGTCTATTCCCTTATTAGGGAAAAAAAAAAAAAACCCAAACAATTTCTCAACATATCTTCCACAATTTTCCTATTCCTGATGTTCTTACGTCACCTTTCTTGGAAAAAAAAAATTAAAAGGCAAAATAAGTTATTTACAAGTATTTCCATCTCCCATCATAGTTTCTTACCTTTCCTTTGCCCCTCTCGGTTTTCTTTCATCATCTACTTATGTAAAGCAAAAAGCAGGAAGGTAGGATTTCTTGCAGCTGAATGGAAGATATTAGTATGATGACAGACTGGTTGGCAGCACAAAAAGACAGATAGCTGTTGGACTCATTTTCTTTGTGAAGATATTAGTTTGCATCCTCAGTCTTAGCCATTGACCACACTCCAAGAAACTTAATATTTCAAAGAAATTTAGTATCTTTGAGACCTTAACCCACCCATCAAATTTGATTGAAAAAACCCAGAGAAATCAAAAATTATTAAAGGAAACTGACAAATGTGGAGAGAATGAGATGGACCAAAAGACAGGGCTATTATGTAAGTCTTATTCATTTAGAAAATAAAATTAAAAGCATGATTGGGGATTAGCTAGTTATTCTGAGTAGGAATGTAGTGCTAGTTACATTCCATAAAATGTTTACTGCACTTTTGAACATTCTAACTGCAGCTTATTATCTGTCATTAAATCCGGAATAGAATACGTTCTTAATTAGTAGTATGTTCAAATATAATATTATAGTACAAAGCAATTACTTTTTGGCTCTAAGAAAATTGAAGTTGTAATTATCTTTTCTTAACTATTTTAGCAGAGGTATTTTGCACTTCCCAAGTTAGAAGATTCAACTTAGCTTATCTATATGTCTGAGCTTATCTACATTAAAAAAAATTACTTGACTCTATCAGCCTGGATTTCATGGCTTATATTTAGGGAAAGTGGAACTAAAACTCCCAGTGACACCCAAATTGAGCACTGCAATTACAGTACATGCACTACCAACTGTAACTTATTAAGGGGAGAGAGCATTTTCTGGCTTATACAAAGATATGTACAAATAAGAATAAATCTTAAGGGCATTTTTGTTTCCTAGTGGCTTTAGCTTTCAGACATAGACTTCACTATTTTCTCCATCTCTTCAAAGCATCAAATAATCTATTAATAAAAAATGGCAGTAGGAACTGCGTACACTGTCAAAACCTCGGACTAATGATTTTGGGAAGGAGTGAGAAGGAATCAGTTTGTATTTCTGAAACCAATATTTGCCTATGTTTTGAAATTTTTTGTGCTGTGTTATATGTGTTCAATAGTAGAAACTCTAAATAAAATGTAAAAGAGACCTAAATTCTCCCAATAACTCCTTTGGAAGTTTATTTTAGGAAAACTCATCTTGATTATGCTTAACTTGCAGTATTGTGCAAGTTTAAGCAACTATGATCTTGCAATTATTAACAATTGCTTTATCACTCCCTCGTCCAAAATTATTTATTTAAACTAAACCTCCACTGCTTTGCAGTCACCTGTGTTGAAGGAGTATATAATGAGATAGCAAACCAGAACACTAAGTGGAAACATCATCTTATATGTATTACTATATGTTAGCTAATTCATTGGAAAAGAAATTTTGGTCACATCTAAACAACTGGCTCTCATTTTTGCCTTTATGATATATAAAAAGACTATTGACTTTGCCTAGGCTCTAACCAATTGGATTGGATAGAATGGCAGCTTTCTACAAATTTCTTTACTTTGCCATTACTGATTTTACAAAAATCATTACTGTTGGTAATTCATGATGTGTTAAGGTGTAGGATTTAAAGATTGTGCATATCTACCTTGTTGAGGGAAAGAAAAACATGAATATTTATTATTTTGTGAAATCCAACTCAAATTGTTGCTTATATGTATTTACATGAAAAAAGTGAATAAAAGTACATAAAAAACAAAGATATATAAACCTAATTAGTTTTTAAAAACACAGCATGTGAAAGAAGACTTAGAAAAACGATACCAGATTGTATAAGAAATTAAAAAGTTTAGGAACCATAGAAGTCTCTTTTTCAAGCATTTACCACAATAATGCTCATGGAATGTTTTTCCCTTCTGTAACTAAAAGAAATCTCACTGGTATTAGCAAAGGCCAATAAAAGCTACTTTTATTGTAAGTGAAGAGACACTGCTGCCTCACATCATTAGAAACAATTTCTAGTCTCCCAGAAGACACAGTTTAATTGATAAAACAGTAGTGTGATAGAGAGCATTTGTCAAAAGTTAGACTTGTGAACTTACTCGAGCTTAATGAAAATGAGCTGAATTTTTTTGTTAGTTTTTTTTTTTAACCTAGTGCTTCTTTAAAAAGAAGGTCTATTTCTCATTTCTTTTTATTATGGGTAACATTTTTGTATTTTAGAAAGGAAAATAATAACAATTGTTTTTGAGAGACACATTGGTTTTTATCCAGTAGTGCATGTAATTTAGCTTTTTAATATGAATAATCTCTTGCTAGTTCTCTGGTCTTCTAATGAAGTGTTACTATGGATATGATTTGATTTGAATTTCTGTAATTATTTTTTCAGACATTATTGCTGCTCCACATATAATAACACCCTTCAGGATTCTAATAGGTTCTCCTCACACATTTTGATTCACCTTTGGTGAAATAAGGTTCCATGGCCACTCTTGATGCAGCAACCAAAGACCACATTATACCTTTCTACAAAAAGATGTCAGTGAGGAGTAATTGTAGAATTTGAAAACAGCAGAAGTTTCAGGAGGGCCTATCAAAAGGAGTAAAAAATGAAAGTTATTGGTGTGTTAGAAACCATGGAAAATGCCTGAGAACAGTCAGGTAGGATTTAGGTCTTTTGCCCCGAAAAGGTGGCAGGATCAATAAGTCAACTGAAGTGCATCAAACAGCAATACGTGCAGTATGGGCAATAAACAGGAGTTGGAAAACATTGTGTGGGGGCTGAGTTTACCCTCAGTCAGTTTGCAGATGACACCAAGTTGAGAAGGAATGTTGTTCTGCTGGAGGGCAGGAAGGCTCTGCAGAGGGATCTGGACAGGTGGATCAAAGGGCTGAGGCCAATTGCATGAGGTTCAACAAGGCGAAGTGCCAGGTCCTGCCCTCGGATCACAACAACCCCTACAGTGTCACAGGCTGGGGCAGAGTGTCTGGAAAGTGTCCCAGATGAAAAGGACCTGGAAGTGCTGATCAACAACAGCTGAACATGAGCCAGAATGTGCCCAGGTGGTCAAGAAGCCCAGTGGCATCCTGGTCTGTGTCAGCAACGGTGTGGACAGCAGGACTAGGGAAAAAACTGTCCCTTTGTACTTAACATTTGTGAGGCTGCACCTCAAGCCCTGTGTTCAGTTTTGGGGCTGTGACTACACGGAGGTGTTGGAGCAAGTCCAGAGAACAGCAAATGAGCTGGTGAAGGGTCTGGAGCACAAGTTGGGTGTGGAGTGGCTGAGGGAGGTGGGAGAACAGGAGGTCTCTTTTCCCAAGTAATGAGCAATAAGGAAGAGAGGAATCAGACTCAAATTGTGCCAGGGGAGGTTTAAATTGGATATTAGGAAACATTTCTACACTGAATGGTTTGTCAGGCTTTGGAAAAGGCTGCCTAGGGAAGTGGTTAAGTCACAGTCCCTGGAGGTATTTTAAAGATGTCTAGATGTGGCATTTAGGGATATGGTTTAGTGGAAGGCTTAGCAGTGTTAATTTTATGATTGAACTTGATAATCTTACAGGGGTTTTTTTGTCTTTTTCACTCTAAGTTATTCTATGATTCTAGAAATTTTAAAATCCTTACTTCCTTAGGATTTTGTATTGAGTACAAATGGTGTCCCTAACCATCTAGAAGAAGAACAAATATTTTTTTTATTCCTGAAAGCTTCCTAATGAATTCAAAGTTCCAAGATTAAATTGAGTAGAGATCAGGTTTTAAAACCCTTTTTTCAAACCACTGTGCAGCCAATCTCTTTTAATACTTAGAATCACGGTACAGAAGAACACTTATACAAAGTTCCTGTGATGCAACAAGGCTCTGCCAATGTTCGACCTTATAATATAGAACAATTTATTATGGAAACTGTAGTACGAACTTCCATGCTATAGAACCTCATCAAGATTTTCTAATATATAGCATTTCTATAACTATTCTCATTAGATGCATTTCTATAATTATTCTCATCAGAAAAAAACAAAGCTTCAAGCTACATAGATTGTCGCAGATATTTCTAACTATGAAAGGAACGCCATTGAAATAGAGAAAACCCACCCTGAACTCTTCAAGTTTAGCTCCAGAATAATGACTGAATTTGTAATACTCTAAATTCCTTTATGTATATAATCAACACTAAGCAAATGAAAAGCAGAGGAGCTCTCATGCTCAATAAAATTATTGGCTCAGCTATTAAACAATACTTGATCACTATACTTTACAGGAGACGAGATTCCTTTAATCATTATTTGAATTATAGGCAACCATACATGCTACTTATGCCAAAAGCTACTTTACAGTAATTTTATTTTAATAATCTTTTTTTCCCCTCTTATTGCTTCCTTTTTATTACACAAGCTGCCAAGCAATATAATAACTTTTCATCTAATTTTTATGTCTTTTATAAAATTCCCTTACTGATCTCAATGGAATTTTTGTCTAAAACATGAATAATAGCAAGCTAATGACTTTCATTTTCCCTGCTCTTTAGGCTTCTGATCTGAAGGCAAAAGTATTGCACTTAAATCAATTTGGATTTATTTTTAGGTGGTCTGAAACTAAAGACTTTATTGGGTTTTTTGAGGTTTTTTGGTTTTTTGTGTGTGTGTGGTTTTTTTGGTTTTTTGTTTTTTGTTTTGAGGGTTTTTTAAAATTTCTTCTCTGAGATTCAGATGTATACTCATTTAAGATTTTCTTGCAGCATTATTATTTTGTTGCTAACTTATAGTGCTGCATTCAAAGAGCTGGTGATATTTCTGCAATATCACATACTAAATAGAGCTTCCTGTGAAGTACTTAAGTTAATTATTTTTTAAAAGAAAATATTTTTATTTCGTAGTACCTGAATTCTAGAAAATGTTTATTTTTATTGGCTTGAGTATATTTTATCTTCCATTTTGACTTGTTTGCCCAAAAATTCTCTGTCCATTAGGTCATGCTAGTTACTGATAAGATAGTTCAAGGAAGACACAGTCTTATGTAACACCACTGCTTAGGAGAACTGAAATTATTTTTCCTGATCATAGTTTTAATAAAGTGAAAATTAACTTTTGATGTACAGCTTCGTGTCTTAGTCTGCCAATACTTTAGTCTAAGAGTTTAGTTTTCTGTTCTAGGCTTCCTACAGGGTCCTCTGCCAGTGATCACTCACATTGGGACAATCTGCACTGTTTTCATTTTACTCAGCTTTCTCATCTCTCCATGTTCCAGCTGTCTTCAGAGAAAAATAAGCCATTTATCGGAATTGTATTTCAGAGTCTCTTTTCGGACAGGACGCATCTCTCTAGTGTGCCTATTTTATTCCTCACTGCTTTTTAAGGAATTCTTGGGTGAGTAATTCAAATACCAACTTAATACTAGAGACTGACACTGTCAGACGAAACCCATCCGTTGTCATCCTGTTTCTCCTGCTGAGCTTCCTTCCCCAGAATTTCTCTGCCAATCTGCAGACACTGAGTCACTGTCTCTAAAACCAGAACTGAATCTCAGCTGCAGAACTGGAGTTATAATCAGGTCCCTCTGGAAGGTCATGGCATGGTTGAATGGAGAGCATGGACAGATGCGGGGGCAAGGGCCAGAGCTGAAACACAGTCCTGTCATGGAGCATGGTCCTGTGGACATCTCACCACCCTAGCTCACACAATTCATCCCATTTCATCCTGGCCCCAGCTGTGGAGCATCACCCTGCAGCTTCATCCTGGGGCACAGGCAGACAAATCCTCATGGAGCTGGGCTCTAAATCAGGGCCCCAAGTCCCTCACTGGGAAACACTCAGGACTGTGGATTGTGTTTGGTGAATTTGATCCTTCCATTCTCACTTCTCTTAGGGATCTAATGACCTCTCACCACTGTTGTTATCACATTTTTCACTGACTTTTTCTTGTGTTTGCCAGTGTTAACATCAGCTAGCTATGTACACTCTATGTCTGCCTAATAGGTGGGTCATAAAACATCCACCAATTTTTCCTGAATATAAAGTCACAATTTTATTTGTCATTTTCAAAGTTTCTATTTTTGTCTTACCGGTTTCAGCTCGCCCATATATATTCCTTGAAGGCTTTCACTCCTTCATTGTTACTATTATTTCGGAGAAACACAAATACCATCTTGCATGCTGCTGTCCTCAAGAAGCGCAATTAAGGCCTCTCAGCAGTACAAATGGAAATGTTACCAACAGACTATAAATACAAAACATCACAAATAATGCTCTGTAATGTTGGCTCTTATGCCTCAGTGACAAAGCACTCTAGTAATAGTTATCTAGAGAGATGTATTCTATACTCCAGTGGGTTAACAAATTCTAATCCACAGACCCTAAAACAGACAAATAAATATCAATTTTCTCCATCTGTTGGACTTTCTTCTCCTGCTTATAGTGACTCTGCATTAGCTTTGAAACAGCTATACCCATTGCATCTGATGTAATATACATCAGCAAATATTACTATGTTTGCTTTATTAGAAATTAAAGAAGGATTCCAAGAAGTGTCCAAGGTATATTTATTACCACATTAGTAGTAAATTATATTAAAACCTCCTTCAGATATAAGATTAGCATCAGTATCAATATCTTCTCATTTTACATCTTAATTTTAAATTAGCACAATTCTAGTCATAATTAGTGATATGCAGTATGACTCAACTAGCAAACTCATATTGAGTAAGAAGTGCAGGTATGGAAATAATACACTTTTCTGTTTGTTAATTAGTTTATAAATCAAATGATCATCAGAAAAAAAATTAAAGTAATGAAATAATAATATGAAAATAAACACAGAAAGAGAATATTGAATAATGTTCTACATCAAAAATTCTGAAATTCATTGTGCTACATGATATAGAGATTTCGTCATTCTGCATCTCACATTTTAAGAGAAATTTCCGGATGCAAAAAACTGTAAAGGTGCTAAAAATGTGTTTGAGGGATAAATCTACCAAAGTGGACATCATGGTGACCACTACCTACCTTTAATCAAAAGATTGAGAGATACTTAATGAATGTTAATATCCTCACTCATAAAAGACCACTACATACCAAAGGTAACACCTATCAAGAAAGAGGAAACAAACACCAGAAACTTATAATGAGTATTCTAAAATAGAAAAGTAAATGATGATTTTTTTTAAAAAAAACAAGCATAACAAATAATTACAATGAAATATCAAGAAAATTCTTAGATCCCCACAATACTTTGACACCTCAAGAACTGGATTTATTTCCAATAGATGTGCTTTAGACAACTAAAAGAGTAAATCCCATGGCATGTAATATACAGAGGAGGACAGACAGAATTCCTGATGTTCTTTATTTTTCTTTGCCTTTATGAATCTTAGTGAGTAGAGCCGTTGCAGAAATCTGTTTATGAATCCAGTTGTAGGAACAGGACCTATAGAAAATGCAGAAATGAGAAGGAGAAAGCATAGTGAGTAGAAAGATAGCAATGCTACTTTTACTTAGGTTTTGAGTGCTGCAATTTACCTTGCACAAGCAAAAAAGGCGGCAATATCAAGGAACATCAGTTACACATGCCTGAGCATATTTTTGCCCATAATGTGTATTTGATATGATGTATTTAATAGCATTATTATACATTTATTTTCACAGGACTCATTCGCTGCACACAGAGATTTGTGAATGAAGCAGCTGGGCAAAATTTAATTTAATTCTAACTGCTTAATAGGTTGTTCTCTGTCTTGTACCTAGTTTATCAGCAAATCCACATGCTGGATTTGCTGAACTTAGAGCCGTTTTCAGTAAAATCTTTGAGTTTCTAAAGTGTTTTCCACATCTGCTTCATATTTTTATAACAAGAAATGAAAATATAATTTGGCAAAAATTAATAATGGATCCAAAGGAGTTTTTTGGTCTCATAGAAAGTATCTTAATCACATATTTTGCTTGTTATTCAAATTATCCACTCAATTAAGCCAGTTCTTGAGGTTTTATTGGCAGAGAGGATCATCATATGCATAAAGAGATTTTAAAAACAAGTACAAGGGATTAAACATAAAGTGATGTATAAAATTTGTCCCATGAGGCTATAAACAAATAAAATAGTAACATTTTGAGGAATTTTTACTGAGTTCAAGAAAATAGAAAATAAAACAAGAGGATAAACTAATAATTGTGTGTGATTCATGTCTCAGCATTTTTAATAATGAAAACTAAAATATGATCCCATCCTTAAACAGGTCTGCAGAATAAAAACTAGAAATGTGTTCTGTTGTTTGCCATGGTATATTCCAAAGTTTTCCTTGTGTTTTTCTACATTCAAGTTACCAGGTTATTTAATCCATTGGTCTACACAGATTCAGAAAGTATTCTTCTCCAGAGTATTAATGCAAAACTAGACTGTCAGAGACTAAAGTAGTATAGTTTCACAGCTGTTGCTGTGGTACAAAGCAGAAGTATTAATTAAATTGATTTCTGTGGGTTTAAGAGAATATATGACAGTTTGGACAGTAACACCTAAATTAATTTCACTGACTATGAAAGCATCAACTGATAGCCAACAATCTGGCTGCACTCTGTATTCAATAGGGACAGAAAAATACTGCAAGAGCTGCATTCCTCACACCTCTCCAAAATGGCCCAACGAAATATAAATAATGTTGTTTTACTTAAGGTAGTTTTCTATTTACCTGCAAATCATACAAGGCAAGTAAGGCATGTGAAGCCTTATTTCCTGAACAGCAGAGAAGTAAAACATTCTAATCCACCATTTTTACCAACTTCTAGCCAAAATTTTAGTACAATTTTAAAATGTCATTCACTAAATGCTTTTTATAGTGACCTTGTTACTCAGTCTCTGGCTAAACTTATTAAGGTTCTTTTTGAGCCTTTTTGACTGTCTTTTAAAAGAAAAATAGTAAAATATCTCTTGAAGATCTGTGCTTGAAGACTACATTCCATGATGCTGTGTAGGGTCCTTTATGCATTTTGGAAAGCAAAAAATTGAAAAAATACTGTCAAGCAATGGAGCAAGTTCAGGACTATGGTTGCTATTAACTGACAGGGACTCCATAGTGGGATAAATACTATAGGAATTACAAATACTCTCCTCAGGCTTCAAACTGCCAATTTGTGGCCATTGTCTGCATGTACAGCAAGGAACAGCACTGTGGACACTACAGTTTCTGTATGTTTTAGTATAGATAGCAGCTTTGGGTTTAAACTTTGTAAACAGATTTTAAGGGTGTTCTCCCAGCATGACTAAAACAGACACGCCATCTGAAGTGAGCTAGAGACAAAATGGAGAAGAGCCGCACAACTAATTTTTTTTAATTTAATGTGTAGAATGGTGCTCTGTAGGTATGCTTTCTATGCTATACTTTTAAAGAAGAGGTTTTACACATGCTGATGACAAATTTGAGAAGAAAATTCCTGCCAGGACTTTCTTCACTTTTTGCACGAAATGGAAGAAAACGCTTGTCCAAGCTGCCTCCAGATACATTTCTGTTAAAAATATTACATCTCAAAATGAGAGATTTTGAAGTGACAAGCCTTAGGAAAATGAACTCAGGCACTGATTCATTATTTACATTTTTCAGGTAATATAAAATAAAAAAAAATTTAAAAGTTTGTATAAATAGGAAAAGTAAATATTTTAAATGTCCTGTATACTGAATTCTAAAGTATACCTGTTTGTGTGTCTGTGTTGTGTTCATACCCTGATAGGCATGATTTATATTATCAAATTTAAGCCACTTAGAAGACTGATAGTTAAGCTGCCTATATGGTTTGGAATTTCTAGACAGTGCTGGACATTCCATCAGCCCAGATAACTCTCTAGGCTAGGACAATTTTTGGTAACACCTTGAAACCTGTTGTTCCTTCTTTTTCCTAAGTTTTAATAGGTGTCCTGAAATACAAAAAAGTATCCTGAAATGCAAAAGTATTCTTGCACGCAAATCGAAACTTCATTAAAAAATTGCAGAACATAATGCAGGCCTTAGGTTTTCTTACTCTATTTCCCCTCTCCTCTGTGTTTTAGGTGAGTATTCTCCAATCTGTACATGCCGTGTTTTGCCCTCCAGCCCTTTACTAGCTTTTAGTTTTGTTCCTGGTGTGATTCCATTTTTCTTCACCGGTTCATAACAAATTCTGCCTCTTCTAGCCAGTCCAAATCATACCATGTGTTTTACCCTGATATTCCAACTCCTCTCTATTCTGTGTTTGTATCAGATACCTTCATGCAAAATATTTCAAGACATTGGTATACAATGTGCCATCCACACACCATGTGGTGTATTAATCTCTATTAGTTGGTGACACAGAGCTGTGCCGCAGGTACAGTGTTGGTCTGCAGCCATCCAAGCTGTTAAATTGTTAACACAGTCTTGACTTGTGCTGACTTTCACCCACATAGCACCCAAGCATGCCTCAGGGATGGCATGTTGCACAGTTGTAGAAGCAAAAATAAAAAGATTTGGAGACTTAATCCCTTTTAATGAATGTTTCAGAACGTCTGCATCACAGGATTTCTAATTTTAATGATAAATTTTAAATAGTGTAACTGAATCAGATATTGAAAGTTTTTTGTGAGAAAAGAAAAAAAAGCAAAACAAGTCAAACCCACTTACCCCTCTTTAAAGAACACCATGACATGAAAATGAGTGTGCTTTTATAGCTTGCTAAGTAAAATGAAAATGCCAAATTGAAAATCCTTTTTAGTAGTGAGCAATCTGTTTCAAAAATTAATCTTCACCACGATCTTTTTAAGGTGTCTGATTTTGGTTTTCAAGTTTGTTGGTTTGTTTGTTTGCCTGTGATTTCTGAAAATACAAACATTATACAGACACACAACAATGTAATGCTTCAAAAAACCTCATCCTGAGATGCATGCTAGGACTGGAAAATTTGAACCAGGTGATTTAGTTTGGCAAATGTAATGAAAACGCAGTAAAACAAATTTTGATTTGAGGTAATCCACAATGTAATAGGATGTGGTGCTGTCAGGTGATACACTTATAAATTCATGACAAATGACTTAAATTTGGGGAAAATTTATAGTCATCTCTTAAGCTGCAGCTGTCTGAGGGCAAAGAACATTGTCAATTTACAATCTAAATTTTAAATAGAGTTATTACATCAAGTTAAATCATTTATGTTCAGCCTGCATTAAGTTCAAACTATTTGTAATGCAAATAAATGTGGTGACTAGTAATAGTAAAGTGACACAGGGAATTCTCTGAACTGCTGTTGAACTCTGTCATGGCTCAGAAAAAGTGGGCATTATACTTACTGCACATGGTAGTGTCAGTGAAGTAATAAATATTAAATCTGTCCCTGCAGGGAAGGAGGAGACATTTGATTAATGCGAGCTAAGTACCTGGGGTTATTAAAGAATTTTCTTCTTATCAGCTTTGAGAAGCAATGTAAAAATGAAAGTTGACATAGCAGTACCAAATTAAATGAAGGAAAACCTTTCTGCTGAAGAAGTTTCTGAATATTGGCAAATTAGATTATTGTAACAATACAACAAATTCATCAGAACACATAAAAGACACCTTTTTAAAATAAAATTTATGTGATTACAGATGAAGAACACAGTAAAGAAAAAAAAGGTAAATATGAAAAAAACTCGGAAAATATAATTTTGATTAGAAATAATGTATAATGGCGTAGGATATGGTGTTGTCAGGTATTACACTTGTAAATACCTGATAAATGATAATTTTGGGGAAACTTTATAGTGATATCTTAAACTGCAACTCCCTGAGGGGAAAGAATATTGTCAATTTACAGTCTGCATTTTGAATAGAGTAGTTACATCACATTTAATAATTTATGTTCAGCCTGCTTTAATTTCTGCTGTTCAAAATATTTGTAATGAAAATAAAATGTGTGAGGATGAGAGAAATTTTGAACCAGCACCCTTGACTCTCAAATTTTAGTTACTATAAAACTGTACAAGTGAGCACTCAAAACGTAATATTTTGAAGTTGCCTTCTATTTCTTTCCATCTATTACCCTATTTTATTCTCAGGGGTTTCTGGAGTTAGACTCTAACAGCTCTGTGCCTCCATTTTATTTAAATTTATTTTTGTCTCTGTCAGCATATAGTTTCTCCTATTCTTTTGAATGCAATCAAAGCTTATTTTCCATTTTATGCATGCTAGAAAAAAAATGACACCCATGTCAAGGTTTGTAAAAATATATTTTTGGGCCCTCAGCAATATGACAGCCAATCAGAACTCCTCACCAAAGTCTCTGGAACTGTTAATTTTTAATACGAACATTATTACTAATTATTAAATAAGAACAATAATAATGATAATGATAATGATAATGATAATGATAATGATAATGATAATAATAATACTATCCAAAAAATCTGATATAGTTCTACTTGAATAGGTAGAAATCTGAATAAATTCTACCTGCAGTCTGAGTCAAATTTTCTTTTTCTGTCAGATTACTTTACTGATGTCACATGATGTACATAAATTGTATAGTGCATTTCACAGATTAATCCCAGGTAAATTATCCATCTTTAAATTACCTGCCATGTCGTTATCCCAGGTACTATACCAAAAAAAACCCTAAAACTAAAACCAAACTAAAATAAAGTACCAACACAACCCCAAAACCCAAAGAAAGCAAATGTCAATGTTGGGGAAAAATACACTGGTAAAACTATGACTTGACGAATTTATTTATTTATTTATTTATTTATTTATTTATTTATTGATTTGTTAAAGGAAGTATTTTCTTCCAGGTTCACCCCACCTGTGCTGCTGAACTGACCCATCTTCCCTACATTGTGAGACCTTTATGACATGCCATGGCTCAAAGTGGCACAGCATCACTTGCAGAAAGCTATGCTCATCTCTTGGGTGGATTGATTTTTAGTGTTGGCATCTAGTCTGATAAAGATAGATTTCAAGACTCTTTTTGAACATTGGGGATTACAGGTATCTTAATTCATAGGTCAAAGGGCCTTTCCTGGTTTTTGTCTAATATGTTTTCAATGTGGATCACAATCCTTTATTTCTGTCCTCTTTGACAAAAGATTTGCAATTTTTATTTTATTGCCAAAGTAAATGTCATTAATAGAAATGAAGTAGAATAATATTGTTCTTTTGAGTAGATGCTCATTATAGATGTCTACAATACACTTGACAGTTGAAGGATGATATATTGATTCATTTTCTAATTTCAGCTGTAAAACTGCAAGGCAGCTAGCTAGGTTAGCATTTCAGATTCAAGATGGGTTCCCTCTATGAAAGAAATAGATTTTCTTATTCTCTCTGATGGGAAAATTATTCTGACAAAGTTAATAACTTGCTACAGCAGTGTTTATAGTTTTTCAACACTACTGTATATGTCCATCTAAATTAAAATAAGCTATATTAAGGCACATCCCCATTGTTTATATTCAGGTTTAGATATTAGTCACAAAGTTGTGTATTCATTTTCTTTACTTTCCTATGGTTAAAAAAACTGTATAAAATAATGCATCACAACAGTGTATTTGAAATAATTGTTAGACTTTACAAAAGAGGTATGCAAATAATTACGATTCTTAACTTCAGCAGAGGGTTGTAGGACAGGACACTTAGGACTCTGTTGTTTTGGTTTCTAAAACAATTTTGCCATATGGATTTTATCAAAAAGTATTGAATGGGGATTCATCACGCCTAAATTTAGCTCTAACAAATTAGATATTTAATACATACTCCCTTTCTCTTCCAAGGAGAAAGACATATACTCTGGACAGTAACTCATTTGGTCTTGGGTGTGAGGAAACAAGCTAAACCTTTTACTTGAGTTTTTTGCAGTAAACATGGTGACTGTCAGTGTTGCAGCTTACTTTTCATGGATCCTGACAAGAAGGAATGACATAGTGCTCTTCATTCTGTAGATATGACATAACTTGATAGCTGTTTGTGATAATTGATTGTCTTTTCAGGATGTTAACACAGAGTGGTGGTGGAGTGAAATAGGCCTCTGTGTATTCCGAAAGTGTCTCTATGGCTTAAGAGATCACCACAGCCAGTACAGCTTTGGTACTGTGCAGGCAGAGCCTCTCTCACCCGTGCCACTGGAAGGCACAAACACACACTCACCCCAGAGCTTTGGATAGCTCGTGCGTTACCAGAGACAAAGAACTCAGAGAGCTCAGTCGCGTGGAGTTCTGAGGATGGTTTATTTCCGAAGGTGTCCAACAGCGAAAGATGAGTGACCCTGAGTGACCATGGACATAGAGGTCCAGGGCCAATAAGGTTGGAGAGAAGGCAGGGAGATAAAACAACAACCAATGGGGAGAAGGGAGGGGCGGAGTGAGGGACCAGGTCAAGACCGATCAACATAGGAGGGTTAACATATCTAAGGAGAGACCACCCAACCAACACTCAGAGGGTATTTCACACTGCAAAAGGATGTATTGGCCAGGAAAAAAGAATAAATTTATCCATGTCTTCTCTATCCTTTAAATTCTGATCTCTTTCCATTTTGGGAAAACAAATTTTGCTTACTATAAAGTCAGTTGCTGCCATTCGGGGCCAAGGACTGATGTCAAAAGAGAGAAGTCTTAGATGAAGTAGAATCCAAACTGAAACAGCTGAAACAATCTACTGCAAATTAGTCATGATTCTGTTAGTCTATGCTGGGTTCAAAGGCACTCCCAGCAAAGCAGGAAATAATAGGTTAATTTTACTATTACAGCTGTTGAGAAGCATTGATATTTCCTGTGATCAAAATTGTTCTTTTGCGAAAACCCAAGTCTCTGTAAGTTAATGCATTGAAAAGGAGCTGTCATGGGGAATCAGGAGACGGCTATAGGTGTCATATCACTAAAAATATGGCACTGACTGTTAGTTTCATTTTTAATGGAAAGATTAAAGGATATATGTCAAAACCTCAAGTAGAGGTGTTATATGCATCTATAAACTTAGCACCTCTTTCAACCAGTTACACTTTTACCAGGTATTGAACCAACATTTATTTGCTGTTTCCAAACACACGCATACATTTTGTTAAAAAAAGGATGGCATAAGTCAGAATTTCTTAGATATTTATATTTATATGCAATTATTATGACCTCACTCATATTTCAGCCAATCTCACCCTAAAAACAACCCAGAATATATTCTCTGTATTTCAAAGAAGGCAAAAGTCCTATTAGACACATATAAAGATGTGCCTTCAGTTGCCAGAACATAAGACGTGTCTTAGATTGTTGTTTTTCTGTGTGATATCATACCAATAAACCCTACTGCATCTACATTATTGCTACGACTGCAAAGGTCTTACTAATAGCTATACTTTACAGGTAAGTTTGTAACAATCCCCAGATTTGTCTCAGTGTTTTGTGTAAGATTTTGAAAGTAACATTATTACACTGAAAGGAAAACAAATTTACTCCCCCAACTACTGTTAATTAAACAAAAAACAAATAAAAAAATCAAATTTACAAACTTTTTTCTGATGATGTTTTGTCCTTGTCTCTATTAGAATCTGCGTCACTCAAGGCAATCAAGGTTCAATATAATTCTTGGATGATGGTTTCTCATCTATGGAAAATCCTGTCATTTTATAATTCTCAGGTTGAATGTGTTTTCAATGCTAATGTTTTCTCATTCATCTGGACAGTGCAGTTTCTTGTCCCATTCTTGCTCTCCAATGACCTGGTAGCAGAGAACCAGCAGGTTCAAGCATCTCATTAGTCTGAAAGTCTCCATAGTATCTTTTTATTATTATTATTCTCATCAATGTTCTCTTAAAATTAAAGTTTTTTGGATTTTTTTTTCTGCCAAACACTGGACTCAGTTTTAACATCCTGCTCAGTATCTCCAAAGTCTGCATCCTTTTCTAGATGAAGACATTGCACACAAACAAGTTGCAAGCTGAAAATGGAGCACAATTGTCAAATTATTTTTAGACCACTTTCCTGAAGTTACTGTATATCTTTCTGTCTGTTTTGCTTCCCTCTTCCTGTCTTTTCATATGAACTTCTGAAAAAGATTTTTAAAGTGACTTTATAACATTTTGTAAAGTAAAACTTGAATTAGAGGGGAAACTAATGTTTTTTTGATCACCGCAAAAAGGGACTGACTTTGAAACAGAGAATTTAAACCCCTTTATTTAGAGATGACAGTTTCATCCTGGAAACAAAAGGCTGCTATAATTCTCCCTCAACACTGGACTTGGTGGTGTTAAAGTAGACCTCTTACACTCTTGACAAGTTGCAATGAAAACCATAAAACTGTTCTGCAACCACACAGTAACAGATAATTTTAAAAACCTTGCAAAACAACCAAAAATAAAAACTTTTTAAACATTACATTTTGAAAGCTCCTTTTTTTTTAGCCCTAAGTTTACACGTAACAGCTTCTGAGTGTGAGTCACACACATTTTCTTGCTTTCTTCATACTTCTTACTCTATCAGAGAGCTTAATTTAAACTTTCCTCCCAAATTCATATCACTGTGGCAGAGAGAGCCTTACACCGTGTAGAATGTTATGGGCTGCTGTCAAATTCCCCAGACACCTGGACCTGGCAATTCCTTCTGCCTGTGTGCTGAAGTCCATCTGAGCATGCTTGTTTTCCCGGCTCATGCTCCTGTTTGCCCTTTTAGCCAGTAGCAAGGCTGAGTGTGCATCCCAGGCAGACAGAGGAGGAGACAGAGAGATGGACATACTGCCAAAAGTCAGATAAAATACATGTGCAGGCAGCCAACTCATCTTCCTCCTGTCCAGGCAATCAGGATTGAGGTTCACTGGGGAACACACACATGCCCACTCTGCCTAGATTCAGAAGTTCATGCCCATTCAAGCTTGTTTCAAGGTCTGCACAGTGTCTCAGACTGTCTGGACCTGCATCCTGGGCCCCTTTCACAGCATGCAGCTTTCCTACTCACCACTAAGGCTACTAGTAAAAGTAGGCAACTAATGAATTTTGCACATATTTGGACACAGCTGATGTTTCATTGTAAGATTAATTGTTAGGGCATCAAAATGTTACATTGCACAATTTTTGTTTGGGTTCTTTTCTTTTTTTTTTACACTTGTGGCAGCAGAATAGGAAAGAAAAGCATCATTAGAGGAAGAGGAAAAAATGTAAAAAAATTGAATGTAGAAGATAAATTAAAAAGAAGAAATCAAAGTTATACGTTTTAATTAGTTATTTTAAAACAAAACTAACAAATGCAAACACACACGGAAGGAAGGAAGGAAGGAAGGAAGGAAGGAAGGAAGGGAGGAATGACATTAGGATGTTATTTAAGGTCAGGCTAGATGGGGCTCTGAGCAACCTGATCTAATTGAAAGAGTCCCTGCTTATTGCAGGATTGTTGGACTAAGTGACCTTCAAAGGTACCTTCCAACCCAAGCTATTCTATGAATTTATGTCAGAGATTTTAGGATTTCTCAACATTCATTCTCACCTGAAGTAGATTGTATCTCTTTGTTAAAAAAGGCAGAAAATTCAATACTAATACTAACACTAACACTAACACTAACACTAATACTAATACTAATACTAATACTAATACTAAATTGTGGTGGGGTAACCATTCAGGCTTATTAATTATTTAAGCAGATGTTTATTCTCTGTTAAACCTTAAAATTAAGTTAGAAATCACAATTACACTTTCTTCCATTGGATATTAGCATGCTTTTTTTTCTGGTAGACAGAAAGCTCATGATGTTACAAAAATAATAAGCTAAGCACAAAGTGAAATTTATATGGATACATAATACGTCTTTTGGTAGTCTACCTCCAGCACAAAATTTGCCATTAGAAAAAGTGGGTTACTCTGTGAAAAGTGATTTTTTAAGAGTCCTGTCAGAGTCCATCCACAAACCTAGTAACTGAAGTAGTTGTGCTTGCACAGATATAGTCAACTGGAGCTTGTTTTTGGAGGCAAAACTTAGGAAATAATTCAGCTGATGGACACCACGAGACAAAAATCCAATCCATCACACATAAAGTCTGTTAGCACAGCAGGGCTAAAAAGTTTTAAAAATTCATTGTTGCCACTAAGCAGATAAGAGTTGAAGAGTAGATTTATTGATTAAGAAAGTGACAGTCACTTTCCAGATTATAATGTCACTCTAACCAGCATTGCAATACTGATTTTCCAAGGAGATTCTAAGGAAACAGAAACCTCCAGGAGAAACTATTTCAGATATGAAAAGGATTTAAAAAATAATGCCTTCTAATCAATATTTAGTCATCTGGTAATATCAGATATGCAAGGTTTAAAAAAATAGCCTTCTAGTTATATTGACAATTGTTATCTAGGACAATATTCCCTCAGATGCTTTGTTTGTGCTTTAACAGTTTGCATAAATATGTATTCCTTTTTATCAGCATAAATTTAAAGGATTTAAAATAAAGTGTGTATTTTACATTTCTGTATGTTTTCACATTATCTAGCTAATGGTTTTGATTAAAATGGCCTAGTATTTTGGTGGTTATGATTAAGATTTTTTTTTCCATTCTATAGCTTATCACAAATTCAAAGGCTTTTTTTGGACAAGGCATTGTGTGATGCGACATAAGTATTCCTGAATGCTTAGAAGCACAAAAAAACCAGCTCAGTTTGAGGTACAATGTACCAATTCACAATAACTAAAGTAAGCTTTAGTCCATACCCTCTAGCACTTCTCTCTGTGTTTTGGATGGCTCACCACAAGTATAAAATACTTAGATGTATATAATTAAAGAAATATTGCAAACAGATTTCAAACGGTCTGAGCTGAAAATATTTCTAAAGTTGACAGAAATAGTAACAAGTAACAGGTTTGTCCTTATGAACTTTTTATTAACTTATTTTCACTCATTTTCTTAAATAATTTAAAAGAAATACACAAATTGTTAGCAACTTTACTTTTTAGTTTTGTAGATTTCTTCTTCCAAAGATAAACACACTCCCTTTCACTTTATCTTATATATGGACCTGATCAGGTCTAGGAAGTAAAAATATTTATACTCAAAATTTTCATTTACATTTAAATTAAATCATTAAAACATGGACATGCTCATTTTTGGCGCCAAAACCAAGAACATTTTTTTAGGGTCTGCAAAATCAAGCATTAAAATAATAAAACACAACTTAAAAGAGGGAATGGTTGTTTCACAGCAGCACATTTAATACAGTAGTTGCAGCAAGGAACAGAGACTTGGCTGAGATAGAATAAACAAAAGTTAGATGATTAGGTGAGCCTGAGAGAAAAAATATTTCTCTATTTTACTTCTGAGGACAGAAAAAACATAATAATTTTATTCAAAATGTAGCAAGATAACATTAAAGTTTCTGAGATAGCCGGTCCTCAGAATGAGTTTAATTTCTGCAATCCTTAATGACATTTTGAAAATACAAATGTTCTTTAATATGTTTCAGCTGTAAACTTTTGATGAGTAGGAGAAAAATTGTGTTTTCACCTTCAGCCAACTGATGAAACAGGAATTTATGAGCCAAGTAAAGATCTAGAGAGATTTTTCATATTAAAATTTAATTGGTTTTAAAGGCGAAAAAAAAGAAGAAAATTAAAAACAAAAAAGCAGCCTCCATTGGCATGATTTTGGGAATCATTTCAGATGCATAATTTGCATTTCAGGCTGGGAATTTTTTATCTTTTCACACTTTAGACTATATATTGCATTTTGAATGTGACACATGGACAAAATCCTAGTACTTAATCATATCTGAGAGCCCCTGTTTAATTTAACACAACCCCCCATGCATGTTAGTCGCAATAATCCCCCTGCAGTGCTACAGGCTTGGGGAAAAGCAGCCCAATAGAAAAAGACTTGGGGATGCTGGTCAATAGCAGCTGAACATGATCCAGGAGTGCCCAGGTGGCCAAGAAGGCCAATGGTACCTGGCCTGTATCAGAATAGTGTGACCAGCAGGACCAGGGCTGGATCATCCCCCTGTACTCAGCACTGTGAGGCCACACCTTGAGCCCTCTGTCCAGTTCTGGGCCCCTCACGAGAAGAAGGACCTTGAGGGACTGCAGCATGTCCAGAGAAGAGCAGTGGAGCTGGGAAGGGTCTGGAGCACAGGTCACATGAGGAGTAGCTGAGGCAGCTGGGGGTGTTCAGCCTGGAGAAAAGGAGGCTCCAGGGAGCCCTTATCTCTGCAGCTGCCTGAAGGAAGGGTGGAACCCGGTGGAGGTAGGGTTCTTCTCCCAGGCGACAAGCGATGGCACAAGAATAAGTGGCTTGAAGCCGTACCAGTGGAGGTTCAGCTTTGACATTAGGAAGAATTCCTCCACTGAAAGGATTGCCAAGAATGGGAATTGACAGCCCAGGGAGGTGCTGGAGTCACCATCTCTGGAGGTGCTCAAGAAATGACTGAATGTGGCACTTAGTGTTGGCGATTGGTCAAAGGTTGGAACCAATGATCTCAGAGGTCTTTTCCAACCTAAATGATTCTGTGATTCTATAACTAGAATATCTAGTGCTTTTTTGATGAAAAATACTTGTGTTTTTTTGATAAAGCAGATGGGATGGGGCTTTTTTGGTTGGTTGTTTTTTTTTTTTTTTTGGCAGAGTAAGGATGTCTCACTGACAATGGAGAAGAGAGAAAGGAAAAGAAATTATATCAGGAACAGAAAGCTTGTTAGACAAATGGCAAAGGCTCCAAGTTAGGAGAAATACCACACTTCCAGCTTCCAACTTCAAGGTTTGTTTGAATGAGGAAAAACAAGCTGAAATATTGACAGAAATTTTCAACTGTCACATGCTCTTGAATGTTTATGAATCTAGTTGTCTATAGAACTGATGCTTTGAGGAAGTGTCCATTTAATCTACTGATGAGATGTAATTAGCCTTGGAATTTTAGATGAACCAAGACATGAGGACACTTTTTTTTGAGTAAATGTTATTGCTCTAAAGCAAGTATGGCTCAGTGGCTGGTGCACTGCCACCTGCTCCTATCACATTAACTTTGCAATCACATGTCCTAGTGTCACAGAATCCATGAAAAACAGTCAAACAAGTTCTAAGGGGTTTCAGCTCTGTAAATACCTGGATGTCAGATGCTTTATAACTTTGTAGTGAAAGCAAAGAACTTATTAAATTTTCCACTGGGAATTTAATCTTGATTTTTTTGGAGGTCAATTAAAAATCTCATTAATTTCTGAGAAAGCCTATTTATTACTGAAACAATTTTGTGTAACTTGTATTTTTTTATGTCATGTCTGCGTTACTTTCTTCAAAGTAATCCTAAAACTCTGCTAAGTGTTTAAACCCATAAATCATCATGAATTTTTCAAATCTTTCATCACATATATACAGATAATTGCTTTTCAATATAGTAGTTTTATTTCAGGTCTTCTTGCAGATTACTGTGTTTTTTCTTAAAGCATTATGCTAAAAATCCTCATTTCCACTTCCGTTTTTTGATACTTACTTAATATTTGAAGGTAGTTAGGAGAATGGTATAAAATTCTTTTAGCTTGATTCACTTTTTATCAGTTTTATTACTTACTCTTTATCAACCTCACTCTTGTCAATCTGTTTCTCAGGTTTGCTTTGTATATCCTGAAGGATTCATGTTTCTCACATGCTGCCTTTGAGACTTTTTTGGTATTTAGCAATAATAGGTTCCAGTGTCAGTTGCTTATAGCTTTTTCAATAATTTAACTCTCCACGCTGATATTCTTTATGCTTGCTTCAAAATTAATATCTTCCAGAAAAAGAAATTGATTTTTTCCATACTAGGTCTATTTGGCATGCCAATCATGTGGCAAATAATAACATTTGGTGATAAAAATATATCATAAAACACAGGGAGAGCATGAAGATTCATTCATATATTGTTACATTCTATAGGAATGTCATTTATTGTCAAAAGCATTTTAAAATTGTAAAAATGTAATTAAATATATCAGTCTTGAAATATGTCTACAAAATTATAGCCACAGCCACAGAAATCCTACAAAACAGAAATGAGGAAAGGAAGTCTTCATCCTGATAAGTATGAGATGATGTATGCAACCTTTCATTTTAAAATAGTGTGCTTCTGTAAAGTGTAAATGTCTGTGTGGGACATGGAATGCTGACATCAGGAAATCCTCTGTTTTGAAGTCAGCTAAACTAGAACACATTTCTAGAGAAAGACAGTCTGAGTGCACTTATCCTGCAAGACGTATCTTCCTTCTCTGCCTGTTCTGAGCTGAGAGAGTAATGGGATCTATCTTGTAACAGAAGGCACTGCTTGATGTGGAAAAGTAGGGCTAAGCAAAGCTTGGAAAAATCTGATTTAATTTCATTTCATTTCAGTGTTGCCATTCTGGGTACTGACCATAGGTTACCCAACCTATGACGTGTTTTCTCTGAGGTGTTTCTGCAAATATCATATGCACAAGCATTAAGATTTGAATTTTTACTACTCTGTTAACGTTCCTGTATGGTACATTTGGCCTCTTGTTCTTTTTCTGTTTTTCTCTTGACATCTTGAACTTTTCTTCTAGGAAACATCTGTTTATTTCATCCATACACATAACATCAGTCAAAATCTTTTATTACAGATGATGCTGAGGTGATATGGTTTGTGCACACCCAAATAAGTCTCCTCCATCACTAATTCAAACAAGTATAAATGCTTTTTAGGGTACAGTTCCACTCTGTTTTTAATCAATTCAGCTCTGTGTAGATCGTCATCAGTGGTATTGCTCTTTAACAGAATTTGTTTCACCACTTAGGATGCTCTACATGAGAAAAGCTTGAAACAGGAAACACTGTAAAAAGAGAACAGGAAAACAAGGTGAGGCCTGCTACTACCAAACTAGATACTCCAGGAAAATAGGGAATATAGGGAACCACGAATTTTAGCAGGAGTTTTAAGAAAGTGAAATATTTGTTAATTGCAATTATTTACATTTATGAAAGGCTCTCCAGAAATACTGTGAGTCATCCAGCTTTAATATTTTTATTGGGACAATATCTCTATTGTCTTTACATGGCAAACTTTTCATAGTGGGAAACTGCTTAGGTGACTTGTGTGAGAAGATTCCAAAATCTGTCTCCGTGTTGGACAGAGGCAGGTCCAACCAGCTACAAGATGGAGCTAGTGGTGGCCAGAGCTGAGCCAGTCAGAGACATTGGTATTGTCTCTGTGTTAAGATCCAATTATTAAGGTTCTTTAGAAATACCTGTGGCTGAATTAAGGTACAAATGAGGCCATATGCCAGTTAATAGTATGAGTTTTATTTGTTAGTAAATATGAGAGAGAGGGAGAGAAAAGAGAGAAAGGGAGAAGTAGGAAAATAGGTGGGGGGGATAGAAAGAGAGTTACAGAGACAGAATAAAAGAACATCGCCATCTGTGGATCCCAACAATGTAGCTTTGATCCTTTCCAGCTGGTCTTCTTGGTGGTGATGGTCCCCCCAAAAAGCACAAAATCCTATGGGTTAATACACACTCAGGTCAGGTGACAATGTCCAGGCATGTCCCCCGGGGGAAGGGACAGTCTCTTACAGCAGACTCTGCTTGCATCACACACAGTCCTGTGGGACAAAGCTGAGCACTTTGGGGGGTCTTTGATGGATTATGACACCCCCTCAGCTGCCTCACACCAGAATGTCCTGTGGATGTGGCATGTGGGATTGGGGGTTCCACAGCTGTGCCAGTTTGTGTTATGGAGGATGGGTGTTTATTGCCTCTCACCGGAGGTTACCCCTCGCACCCAAAACCTCCTCCTCTCCCCCCTTGGTTGGGGGAGAAGTCTGTGCAAACCTGGCTTCTGTGAGCTGTGCTCTTCCCCGCTCCCCACGTCCGCCCGGGATGATTCTCAGCACAGCTGGTGGCTTTGGCCTTTGTGGATGCAGACCTTTCCTTCAACCTGAGATGATTGAACAATAGGTTTCCCTTTATCTAATCTCAGCAGTTTGACTTTCAGTCCAAAGTCCCCATCAGGTATCTCACCGAGGCTTCTTTGGTTGTAGTTTCTTTATACAGTTTTTGTTATAATGAACAAAACTTTATATCCATATTTGAGGCATGAACTATTTCAGTCTCCAACACTCTGTGATAACATATTTAAGAAAGTGTTAAATACCTATGCAGCAGCTGAGAGAGAAAGAGAGAATATGTGAGAGAAACAACTCTGAAGACACCAAGGGCAGTGCAGAAGGAGGGGGAGGAACTGCTCCAGGTACCAGAGCAGAGATTTCCCTGCTGCTCATGGTAACACAGGATGTGCTGCTGTTGACCATGAAGGACTCCACACTGAAGCAGGTTGTAGCCTGAAGGAAGGTGTTACCCCATGGAAAACTTGTACAGGAACAGGTTTCTGACAGGACCTGTGGCCCCATGGAGAGGAGTCCATGCTGGAGCAGGTCTCCTGACAGGAACATTTTCCTGTGGGTGACCCACACTGGAGCAGTCAGCTCCTGAAGGACTGCACACCATGGAAAAAACACACACTGGAGCAGTTCCCAAAGAACAAAAGCCCATGGGATGAACTCATGTTGGAAAAAGCCATGAAGGAGTGTCTCATATGGGAGAGACTCTACATTGGAGCAAGGGAAGAACATGAGAAGAAAGGAGCAGTAAAACGTGTGATGAACTGATTGTAATGGCCATAACCTGTCCCCTCTACTGCTTCGGGGAAGGAGGTAAAAAGGCAAGAGAGAAGTTGAGCCTATGAAGATGGCAGGAGACAGGTACAGTTTTTTAATTTGTTCTTATTTCTCCATATCATGTTCTCTTTGACTGGTAAGAAATTGATTTCCCCAAGTCAATTTTGTTTTGCCTGTGATGGTAATTGCTAAGTGCTCTCCCTGTCCCTATCTGGACCCACAAATATTTCATCATATTTTTCTCCTCTATCCTGTTGAGGAGGGGAAGTGATAGAGTGGGTTGGTGGGCACCTGGAGACCAGTGAAGGTCAATCCACCACCCTCCCTCTCTGCATCTTCTTTCCTATAATGAGGATTAAAGAAGTTATTTTTCTCTCATCTGACACTTCTCAGCCCCATGTAAAGGGACACATAAAACAGAATAAAGGTGTGAAGTGCTTAGTAGTTTTAGCTGTTTCTTTAAAAATAAGAATCAGAGATTTTATAAAATCAAATACCTCCTTCTTGGACACATTTCTCATCTTGTATTTTCAGATGATGTGAAGATCACAGATGGTTCCTTGAGGCTGTAATTTCCTTTCCCTTGTTTTTTTCAGTTTCAAAACTTAATTGCCTACAGAACTCAAGATGGGGGGAGGGGAGAGAGGGCTGCAGGAAAATGAGGTGACAAAGAAAAGAGGAAAAGAAGAAAAAGAAACTTGATTTCATTTAAATATTATCTTAAGATATCAATGTTAGGAAATAAATATTTGTAGGTTTGGTATTCTGAAGTTAGAAAATATCATAATTAGCATGACTATTCTTCTTCATCTCAATTTCAGTGTTTTCATAAATTTTGAATACTCTTTACCAATATGGATATATTTCAATGAGACCTCTTTCTCACTTGGCCAGATATAACAGCCATTTTTCAGTCAGAAAGCAGCTTATATAATATGCACTCACAGGATAACCATTTGTCAGGGACCTGAGGGCCCTTCCAAACTTTTCTGGTCCTGACCGTCTTCCTGGGGCTTTTATTTTTCTCTAATGAAAGGATAGGAAACCCTAACATAGCAAGTATGTGCTATACAGTAATCTGGACTGTGCCCAGTCCTGCTTTCTGCTGTCCCAGCTGATCTTCCAAAGTGGGTCTTGGACCAGTGCAATAGGTCACACTGTTTTCTGGACCTGTCTGATGGGTGGCCCCAAGACATGGATCATTTCCTTTCCTTCCGTGTGACTGTAGGTAGAACTTGTCACTGTCACCAACCTGGTACTGCTCAGATCATGCAGAACTGTGCCCAGGTCACTTCCCTGCCTGTCATGCTCAGCTCCTTGTGCATCTCCCTCATGGACCGATGATGCTCTTGCTGCTGCCTTTAAATGAAATTTGTGAAATGCTTCTTTTTGTATCCACTCTTGCATGCATCTTATTCAAATCATTCTTAAAATATAGAATTATAAACCCCAGCTATACTGAAATAACAGTATAAAACTCACGCATGTGAACATATATGCTTCCATGACACTGCCGTGAAGGAAAAAGGGTATAAGAAGGCTTCCGCTCAAGGGGGTAGGAAGACAAAACCTCTAGAAGGCCTCAGGAATGCTTTCCTTTAAATGAAGTTGAACAGTTAAAATTTTAACTTTGGACAAAAATTTTATCTCCAGATGTCCAGTACAAATTGATTTCACCTTGATTTTTCAAATAACTCCGCAGTACATAGAATCACAGAATCATTCATGTTGGAAAAGATCTTTCAAGATCATTGAGTTTACAGAGTAGTCTAACACTGTGGACTCCACCACTAAAGCATGTCCCTAATGTAACATCTAAACATGAATCTTCATATCTACACAATTTCATAGTTTCAAAATATGGTTCCTTTTAATATGAAGCTATGCATTCTTATAATTTCTGCCTATCAGACCTTTGATTCATATACTGTGTATTCAAAAAGGAGATTAAAATGTAATACAAGTTCATACAGCTACAAAGAAATACTGGAGGTCTTGCTTCTGAAGAAGCTTCTGTTTCCCAATGCCTTCTTGTTAGGCTCACTTAATTCTACCCATGCTTTCTGGGCTGAATAGAGGATATTTTGACCCGCCAAACTTTTTATCTCAGCGAAATACAGGGAGCTAATAATATTACTTTAAGACCCACTGTATGTTTATCTGTCAGTGAAAAAAATGTAAAAAGGAGAATCTTTAGCAATTCTCTGGCTGTTTGCATCACACTACGTTAAATGTTGCTAAAGAGTGAAACAGGATCAAGGCCCAAGAAAGATTTTACAGCAGTGCCCCAAGATATTTTTTAAAAGCTGTTTAACACCTCAGTCAGTAACATGGACAGTGGGACCGAGGGCACCTTCAGCAAGTTCACTGATAACACCAAGCTGTGTGGTGCAGTCACACACTGGAGGGAAGGGCTGCCATCCAGAGAGATCTGGACGAGCTTAAGGGCTGGGGCCATGAAAACTTAATGAAGTTCAACAAGGCCAAGTTCAAGGTCCTGCACCTGGATTAGGGCAATTCCAAGCACAAATGCAGGCTGCATGAAGAATAGGTTGAGAGCAGCCACTGAGGAGAAGGATGTGGGGTTGTTGGCAGAAAAGAAGTTCTACATGATCCAGCAATGTGTTCGCACAGCCCGGAAAGCCAACACGACCTTGGGCTGTATCAATAGAAGCATGGCCAGCACACTGGGGGAGGGAATTCTGCCCCTCTGCTCTGGTGAGACCCCCCTGGAGTTCTGTGCCCAGGGCGGGAGTCCCTGAACATAACAAGGACACAATCTGTTGGGGTGAGCCCTGAGAAGGGCCTTGGTGATGATCAGAGGGCTGGAGCATCTCTGCTTTGGAGACAGGCTGAGAGAGTTGAGGCTGTTCCGCCTGGAGAAGAGAAGGCCCAGAGAAGGCCTTATAGCACCTTCCGGTACCTAAAGAGGGTCTAGCAGAGCACTGAAGAGGGTCTTTTCACAAAACATCAGTAGTAGTGCCGCAAGAGGACATCAAACTGAAAAATGGCACGTTTTCATTATATATAAGGAAGAATTCTTCACTGTGAGGGTGGTGAAGTACTGGAACAGGTTTCCTACAGAAGCTGCGAATGCACAATCCCTGGAAGTGTTCAAGACAAGGTTGGATGGGGCTTTGAGCAACCTGCTCTAGTGAGAGGTGTCCTGGCCCATGGCAGGGGGTTTGGAACTAGGGAAACTTTAAGGTTTCTTCCAACAAAAAACATTCTGTGATTCTATGACCTACCATGGTATGATCTTGCTCTGACAAGTTTGTCAGTCCTCTGCCTTGAAAGTTTCTAGAGCCAGCCAGACAAAGCCCTGAGCAGGAGCTTTGAGCTCAACCTCCTGAGGTCTTTTCTGACCTAAATTCTTATTTGATTTTATGATCCTTAAAAGAAGTCCGAACCATCATGAGAAAGCAATTAAAAAATCAAGAGAAAATTTTCAGGACTGCAAAAACTAGCTTCTCCTCTATAACGCAGTTACCTGGAGTGATATTTTTTTTCTTTTTTACAATGCTCCAAGTACTGGCACATTTAGTATTTTCTGGACCATGAGTAGGAGAGCCATGGAAACCAGACTTAAGTGCATTTTGAAGCAATTAACCTGTTGGAACATTTTGTACTGTTGAGTTCTGTGGCCAGAACTAAACAAAGGTAACCTTAAAACCCACACAACATGCAAGGTGAATGATCCACATGCACATCATAACAATATCTGCATTTTGAATTCTATATTTTTCGTCTCTCATGAACTAATACTGTTTAAAAAGCACTGTTGTTCTTGAAATTACTCAGGTATGTGTGGATCTTCCTTGTTTAATAATTACAACAAATTAAAATGAAGGAAAAAAGGTCTCAAGTTTTGTTATTAAATGTTTAATAATGAGGCATTAATTAATCAATTGCTTAATTTTAGTTATTTAGAGGCAAGTACCTTTCTCTAGCTGAAGAATAAAAAAGAATATCACAGAGAATAATAATTTTTTTAAAATCAAATTATTAAAACTTTGACAACTTTGCCCATATTCAATATATAAAACATTTCTTTGGCCCTGTACATTGGCTTTTCCTTCACATTTGCATCAGCAGAGATCAATGTCATTGTAAACAACAATAAATAACCACATTATTTATTCTCATCTGCTGAGAGGTCCTTCAGCTTTGTTCCCTTTGCTCATCCACTGCAATTACTGCACAGCATAGAATGTTAAGATCAACATTTTTTCTCTGTGCCACTTGAATAGGACTAAAAGGAAGGACAAATCTATAATGTTTATTAGCAAGTACTGCTGTTTTGTGCTTTCTTTTTTCCTCAGACGTGAGGTCATCTAAACACAGTAGTCAGCACAACAATTTTTCAGAGGTCAGAGAAAAATGTAAAATTAAACATAAGAAAGATTTTTCAAAATTATGCATATATTTACTATTCTACAAAGAGTCAGTTTCCCCTTTTTCTCTGGAAAAAATGGAAGCAGCTTTCCTTTCCCAAAAGCAGTCTTCTCCCACTACTTATTTTGCTGTATCTGCCCTGAATTCCCTAGGCAGTAAAACTCAGTTGTACTACACCCACTTTTGCAATCTGACTTTTTCATGCCTTGCTGCACCCTGTATGTCTAAGATATGCATTCATGTCCCACATACCCTTTTTTTACCAGTTATCTACACTTGCAACAGTTTTTCAAACTCAACTCTTTCCCTTAAGAATAGCTTATTGAAGACACAGGACCCCTAATGATGATTTATGGCTCCCTTCCAAAAGCTTAAGAACCAATCTTTTGTGATCCCATTTCACAGATCTGTGTGCAATCCTCATGACCTTGCTGGTATTTGTTTTCTTCTCTCACAGAGACATTTTCTTTAACACTAGTCATCCCCATTGTTCAATTTTTCAGTATTCAAGTTGTTGTGGAACATAAATTAGGGAGAGAAATCCTGAACACCGTCACTGTCTTGATGGCCCCTTTTCCTTCCCCTTCCCATTCCCACAACAGTTCATAACTTTATTTTCTGTATATTCTCACAAGCCTACAGGAATGAGAGGCAGTTGTTTTTGCTGATCCAGGGTCTGTTGACCATAATGTCACTGCTAGTGCATGGGTGGCCCTGTGACCTTTCAGTTTTAACAGAGTTTCAACTCCCTTGGGATGAGTGTGTGCAGAGGGACATTCACAGGCACTGTGCTGCACTCCGTTTCTGAGGCAGATGACCACTGCTTCACAGAACATAGATAAAGCAGGGTATTCTGTGACAAATTGTGATGTACTTATTCTACCTCTCTGCCTAGGACTGTGGTCACCATAAGGCCGAAGCAAAGCAAACCAAGACAAAAAAAAACCAATACAGGCAAAAATGCAGCCGCTGACAAAGAAACCGTGCAGTCTGTGATAAATAGGTTAAACCATGGCTGAAATACAGTTAATTCACTAACACCAAACTACAAGCCTGAAATGAGGAAATAAAGCCAAGATGTGGAAAGTTACCAGTGTGGCTGCAGAGCTTGATATGAACTCAGTGGGGTCAAGCATCACTTTTGCAACCACAGCAGTTCCTTGATGAGAAAATCTATTTTCTGTTTGCATGTGCTTTCAGGTAGTAGAGATTATGGATATGTCTTTTATCTTTTAGCTATTGAGCCCCATGTAAACAGTACATAAGAAATGTCAGACAATGATTGTATTTGTCTTTGTAGTTATGTATTATTTCCTTTAGCAATTTTTTTCTGTATTCTGAAGTATTAGCTCCTCTGGAAGAAGGGAGTGTGGAAGATTCAGGCACTGAAAAACTTACAAGTTGCAGGAAAAATATATTGAATATAAAATTCCGCAGATTATTTCTGGGATTGAGTATACATCCCTTAGTTCACAAACACTGTTCTGTTTTAAAATATATTTTAATATGATAATTTGTTACTTGATGTTTGATCTTTAACACTATTACTATTTTCTCTTATTCCATGATTTGTATATTAAATACAAATTATTTCTAATGGTGAATATTTATTACTGTTACCTATAGAGGAATTTAATTCGCTTTTTAAAACTTCACCGGTATTGAAACTCACATTAACTTACATTAACTTGCATAATATTATGCATATTTTTAACAGTGGATGAAAATATGTTTAGGGATTTTTTAAAATCTTTTTTCAAACACAAGAGTTTAAAGAGAATTTTAAACCTGTCAAGAACATAATTTTCCTGCGGTTATTCACATAAAGAGCATAAAAATGAAATATCTGGGTACCTATCCTAGTGAAATTGACCCTGATTAAAGCTCATGTACATTGGCAAACTCCAGTATGAAATATCATGTACAGCTCAATTGGAGCACTCCAAATGCTTTCAATCCTTGTCAGATATTGTGTGCAGCAAATCCTCACTATGAACAACCAGGTCAAATTTGGCCCTACTGAAACTTCGTGAGGTTGCACAAGATGGTTGTTGTATAAGTAATAAAGGAAAACTAGGTTAGAAATTATACTAATTTCTGAGTAACCAAAAATTATAAGCCTGTGAATTTTACAGATATTTTGCATTGATATGAAACAGGGTCTGGAGGAGGAAAATTCAGTAATTCTGTGTTGTTAGGAACTGAAAACAAGGATTTAATTTCAGTGTTTTTGTAGATATTATGCTCCTCTACGGACACCAATTCTTTTCATGTGCAGACAAGCATTTCATACAATTTACATAAAATTTGCATAAGAATGATTTAAAGATAAAAAATAACAATCATTAGTGAGTTCTAGAGTCTTTTTTCTCACACCCTCCAGGAGCTACTTCTTTATTCCCCCATCTCTGCATATTCAGTTCAATATTAAAAAACAAAAACAAAACCAAACCAAACCAAAACAAAAACCCCACACCATTCTTGTGTTAACACTTAATAATTCTTTAGAACATGATATTCCCAGGATACTCATGCAGGCTTTTATGGTTTATTCCATTAGAAACAGAATTTGAATCCCTACCATCTGAGATAATACAGAAGTGGAGTATATAATTTTCCATATGCATTCTCTTCTGTATGTGTTTATACACGCACAAACATTCACAGAAATTAATTTTGTGTCATAAATATATGTGTCAATACAGATTGAAATGACATAATTAGAATATATAAAAATCCAGATGCCAGTAACACTGCTGACAAACTGTAGAATGCGAGATACCAATCCTTTTGGCATTGCTTGGTGCTCTGCGAACATCAAAAGGAATTTGTAGTACCTTACATCTTTTAATATTTTTATAATGCTCCCAGAATGGTGCGTACTGGGAGAACATGGAAAATTTGGACTGTCCTATGTGATGCTGATGTTGTAACTTCTTGATGAATTCATAATACTACTTAATTTTGAAAACTTGATTTACAAAGTTCTGTTAGGAAATATTACACTGAAATTTTGGTAGTGATAAAGGATTGTTTTCAAAGAGTTTACTAAATTCAACTAACTTAATACTACAACTGCTAAAGCATCAGCATTCAAAAACTTTTGAGTAATATCAGAAACTTTCTATTCAGAATATAACTTCCTATACAGTCCTTTGAACAAACTGTGATATCAAAATAAGAAATCCAACTAGGTAATTTTAATACAGCTCAAAAATCCATATATAGTTAAAGCCTGAATTCTATCATTTGCTGTTTGTAATTTTTTAATGAGCTGTAGTTGCAAACTTGGCTTGTTACTGTCTTGTAAACATAAGTGCACAGAAGAAATATTTACAATTTACAGGGTACAAAAGACCAGATCACCATCTGAAGAGAGTCTGGAGTTCATCTTCTGGACAGGTGGCTTTGGCTTATTATCTTGTCTCTCTTACCGGGATATTTACGTGCAGCTTCCCTAAGATCAAAAAAGATAAGATGTAAAAAATAAAATGTGTTTTCAAGGTGCAATGCTAATATCAGACTCTACTTTGATTGCTTTCCAATATGTTATGTCAGCTGTCCTCGATAAGAAACACCTTATTCTACTGGATTAATTATAATTCTAGAAAAGGTTCCTTACTAGATAAACCACAAAATTTGTTGCTGTTATTCCAATTAGTTTAATGGGCAGAAATTGAAAAGTTCAACTATATATTGCACATATTATTTTTGATAATGTGCAAAAATATGTGCCACTAGAAGTATAAAGTTATTTGACTGTAAAAAGTTTTAAATCAGCACAAAATATCTATAAATATATCATAGGCAAAATTATTTAACATAATGTTTCACACTGATGTTCTCAGATGTCTTCAGGGACGTTCCTTCACTGGAGTTACTATCTGTTAAAGAGGATCTCTAGGAAAATTCTGAAAAAAAAAAATCAGTATCATTAGAAAAGTTTCTTAAAAAATAATAAAAATGAAAGAATAATAAAATATCAAGACTAGATTGCAATCTTCCACAAATTCTACTCAGGGTCTACATTGGAGAGAAAGATTTTTAAACCCAATGTGCGTGCTAATAATTAAGTTCAATGTTTAAATATTTTTTGAGTTGTCATTTCCAAATTCATTTATTCTTTTTACTCTTTTTCTGTGTTTGTCTGGGGTAGAATTAATTTGCTTCATGGTAGCTGTGTTTTGGTTTTGTGCTGGGAAGAGTGTTGATAGCACAGTGCTTACTCAGAGCCAAGCCTTTTTTGCTTATCCCACTGCCCTACCAAGTGGGTATGCTGGATGTGCCCAAAAAATTGGGCCTAACTAACCAAATGGATATTCTACACTGTCTGGCACCATGCTCAGCACAAAAACTGGATGGGAGTTTGGCAGGGGGGCCACTGCTTGGGGTCAGACTGAGCATCAGTTACTTGATGGTGAGCAACAATTTTCATTTGCATTCCTTGTCTTTCTTGGGGTTTATTTCTCTCTTTCTGCTATTTTCCTTTTCTTTACAATTTATTATTATTTTATTTAATACCCCCCACCCCCAGTTATTAAACTCTTTTTATCACAACACATGAACTTTCTCACTTTTGCAATTCTGATTCTCACCCCAGTCCCGCAAGGGAGGGGATCGAGTGAGTGAACAGCTGTGTGGTGCTTAGTTACTGACTGTGATTAAACCATGACATGTAGTTATCTCCTTTGTTATTTTTCATCTGACACATGAAGTATGTTGTAACACTGCTATTCTCCATTTTCGTTAAGAAATAAAAGAGAGAGGAGATAGAAAATGTATGCAATAAAATATAACAAAAAAGACTTAAAATACGAAATTCAATTAAGGTGATATATCAAAAAGTTCAACAATTATTTAAAATATGTGCCCAAATTTCTAAAAATGTAACTAAAGCTTCTCTAGTATATTTCTGGAACCAAGATGACTTTTATCAATGCAGTGGCAGGCAGTTTTCTCTGTACCTTCACCAATTCCATAATAATTAAGATCGATAAGATGCACATAGTCACGCCATAAGTGTTTTGTTGATGACGACCAAAGTACAAAAATGTCAGTAGAGGAGAGATGGAACTGAAAATATGGGTGAGAGAAACCAAAAAGTCTAGTGATATTTTATTTTTAAAGTCCTGGTAACTATCTCAGGTATACATTTTAGGGCAGAGTAGTGGCTTACCATACTTCAGGGTTATACTCCATTCTCCAAGTATTATAAAATTATCCGTAGAAAGTAATTGTGAAAAAATAGCCCTTTGAATCCTTTTTAACTTGCATCTAAATATTTCTGGAGTCACTAGAGCCATGTAACTTGCCACTGATTCATGCTGCCAAATCACTCTGGTGTGCACTTTTGCCATCACATTTATTTATGTGCATCTGTGAATAGGTCCTGTGTTATGTCTGGAGGTACTAATGCAGTTGTAAGTGATTCATCAAAATCAGTGTGAAATAGAGGCTCAATTGTCCTCTGAGGTGTGAGCTAGCCATTTAATCTAGAAGGCTGAATAAAACTAAAGATTTAAAAAATGAGGAAATGAAGAATATGCTATTGTAAGTGAAGACCACTCTATATTAATAGAAAACCTCTTGAACTTCTCATTATCATTTTACGATTGTGCAAAAGCAAATACACTCATCCCTTGCTTATTTCCATAGATTATTAAACTCTATATTATTACAACATTTATCTTGCTTTTTGCTTCTTTTTTTGAGTAAGAAGTATTTCTGCAGACATAACTTATGCATATAAGTGACCATGAACATAAATTGCCATTGATTTCAGAAAAAACAGCCAGCAGCATAGAGGTCTTGGTTAGAGACAAGTAAATCCTCTGCTTAAATCTATAGCCTCAGTTTAAGGCAAGTGATTTGGCTTCACAGCAGGATACTTCTGTGATCTATTCCTATTTGTTTAGCTCCTGTTTATAACTCCTCCCAGTCACCGAAATATGGACAGCAGTTTTTCACAGGGGTGGTTACATCTACTCAATTTATACAGAACCAGAAACTGCCTCCTGTGTTCTGAATAACTGCACTGGGTGTCTATGTTAGACAAGCCAGAGATTAATACATTTCTAGGTAAATACTGCTATTTAAACATTTACTATAATTATTTATAAAACATGGACTATAAATTATTACAAAATATTTAAGGTGAAATACTGCCTTTAGTATATATGGCAAGGTGTGAAGGAGGTAATTGCCATCAAATTTTTGAGGTGCTTAGACACCATGATCCAAGGAGTTATGTAAATACAGATAGATCAGAGTTGAGGTTTGTTCTGAAATTCAGGGATTGTTGAGGTAAACTGACAACATTAATACTGCAATCCAAATGAAAACCTTGAGAAAAAACTACATTAAAATAGTTCAAAGAATTAGGGATGTGGGGAAACTAATGAGCATGTTCAGAAAGATATACAGACTAATTTAAACAAGTAGCATAAATTAAATTTTTGAATTGAAAATATTGACCCTATAACTACTTTTATTTTTTAAAACAATCTAATAATAAACAGGAGAACATATATCGGGAAACAAATTGTCAGGACTCAGTAATTTGGTGGAATAAACAACAGATTTTCTTAGAAAAATAGACCATATGATTTTTTATTATCATTTTTCTGTTAGAGCTATCAGTTCAAAATTATACTTGTCACATAGTTTTCCTTCCCAAAAGGATCTATCTCCATTCCCCAAGGATAAGGAAAAACAGACATCAGAACTCAAACAATCCTTATTTTCTTGCAAATCTGTATATATCCATGCATGGGCCTAACTCTCCAGGTTTGGAAAAGCGGAATTCTTCAGTGACAAAAAAAGTGGCTGATTTTTTTTTTTTTTGACAGAATTCAGAGCTGTGTAGAGTTTCTTGAACTTGTCACAGAAGCAGTAGAGTTGATGTATAGTCATTCTCAGTGTTCCTCTCTACACTTGCTGGTCTCTATCCTGCCCTAAGAGGCTCTGAGTCTTCAATAGCCCTTGCACACTTTCACAATACACCTCCTAGCTTTGCTGCCCTCAACTTCTTTCTGTAAAAAGTGGCTTAAATGAGCATCTATTTCTCTGCACTTTATTTTGGACTAGAGGGCTTTCCTTAGAGCAGAGCATTTTTCCTTCTCTGGCTGTCAGCCTGAGGGTCAGATGTGTCCTCCTGATGCACACCCTGGGACCAGCAAGAAGGCAGCAAATGAAGCTCAATTCAGCATCACTGTTTTCAGTACCAAAATTCACTCACTTACGGGCAGTTCTCACTGCACAGCAATGCACTGCTAAAATGCAGTGGTGGGATGACAGAAATATTAGATGAAGTCTTAATGATGCAAAACATTTTAGCACTTCATTTTCTAAGCTGAGGACTAATGATTAGAATGCTACAGCACACTGGCATATCTTGCAAAAAGCTCAAGTTTCCTTAGATCAGCCAAGCTATTACTAATTCAGATACTAAGGATACTTGAAAAACCTGAACTATGTTTATGCGGAGAGAGTAGTTTTGTTGGGCTTTTTCTAATAAGTAACCAGAGGAATCCAGGCTTTTCTGCTTTTTCTCATTGATGACGTTTTTAAAACAAATATTGTTGGTTTTTTGAGAATGCTTAGATCTATTAAATATATTCATGAGTTAGTTCTGCTCACACTATGTCTTCCATTATGTTAAAGGATGTTATTTTCATTTCATCACATCTGTTTGTCTATCTTTAAGTGACAGCTATAAGCTTATGGTTTAGCTGTCTGCAGCTGATTTAAAAATAAACAAAAAAACCCATAAGTAGAAGAGAAAAAAACTCCAAACTGTGAAGTCTAAACAATTCAACTCCTACACAGCTGCCTTGAATGTATTTCAGGCAGAAATAATTAGTGTTACTCAGACCAAAGGAAAATCACCTTCCTTTCTAGAAAGATTAACAACATTTTTTTCTTTTTATATTGCCAATAGCAAGACTAGTTCTATTATTATTTTTCTTATGTAAAGCATAAAACATTCCATGCAGCATGTTATGTAGGTATATGAAAAGCAAAAGCTTAGAATTCTTTATTTCATCTACAAATGCAATCACTAATAATGGACAGCAATGCTGAGGTAAAAGTAATTTGAGGCTTACTAGAAAGAAGAATAAAAAATAAGTTAAAAATCCAAAGCCAGCACAAGAAGAACCATTTCTGCAAGGGAAAAATAGTCTTAGTGCAATACTGAATGTTACTAAAGTGAGAACCACCAACACAGATAATTAACAGTGTTCAGAATCACCTTCCCTTTTGTTTTAGTCTTATAAAAGTAGACAGAACTTTAGATAATATTTCTTTTTCAAAAGATTCCTTCTGAAAATATTAATAGATGTTCCAGTACACTTCACAATTTATACACAAGCTGTCATTTTTAAGAACAGAAGCAATGAGTTATATAAAGAAGTCATAGAAGCACAGGCTTGAAAGTGCCTTCAGATGATGATTTGGTCTATATTCCTGGTCAGGAACATAACCAAATGGGTCTAGTCAAGCTCCAAAAGAATGTTTTTTTCTGGTATTGTCTGAGGATGTCTGTTTTAAATAAGGTCTAATAAGACTTGCACAATCTCCATAGGTATTGTGCTTAATGATGATTTTCTAATCTATATCAAGCATTTTGGATTACTTTAGGCTCTTTTTTTAATCATTATTATTATGTATAACTACCTTTAGTGGAAACAAAGAAATATTTGCACTATCTCTTTTGGAACAATATCTTTCATATAGTTGAATATTACAGTTATATTCTTCTATCCCTTTTCCAGTCCTTCATCGGTCATCTTTTCTAAATTCATTTTACCAGCAGATCAATGTTTACTATCAGTTTTAACAACTTCAGGCAGTTTACTTTTTCATAACTCATTTTAGTGAAACAATCACCCCTCCCAAAGTGTTGATAACCTAAATAAGAAATCAGATTGTGTCCTGCTTATTTCGGTCATATCTTGAGACAGGCAACACTGTCACTTTGCAAGAGTCACATGAAGAAGCCAAATGTCCAAACTCTGCTGTTGCTACAGCCTTAAAAGAAAGGATTGCAAGTTTGCAATTGCAGCAAGCTGATAAAAGAGCTCAAAAGATACTGAAGGAAATGTATCTTTGATAACAGAAAGGTACATTATCACTCCCTGATATTAATCAACATGCCTTAAATAGAAAAATCAAATTTTGATCTTGCTACTCCATCTTGTAGCTGTAATTTAGCTATCTACTTATATTACTTACCCATTTTTTTGCTAGTTGGACAAACTGTCAAATACAAACTACTATTATAATTTCTATGAACTATTGACATAACACCAGAATTCATTTCCATTGCAGTTGATTATAAAATAGTTATTTCTTTGAGTAAATGCATTCCCAGTGCACAGTTTATGGACTTTTTTTATCTGCACATTGCCAGATGTTTCTACAGAATTTCATCATGAATTGTTCACAAAGAACGTGCAGAAATAGCTGTAAACATACTATGGCTGCAACTTCATTAATGGACAAGGGCTTGTCCTCCCAGGTTAACTATGTTTCTTTGTCCCTAAGAAAGTCTGCATTCTTTAAGCTATAATGGTAAAAGACCTTTTTTTTATTATTCATTTTTAGTTGCAAGAATTTATTCCAATCTCATATATTTTGGAATCCAAACCCCGAAGTTATTAAATAGACTTTTCCTAGATTAATTTTGATATTAGCCTTAGAAACTGTTGTTTCAGTTGTTTTATAGTTCTAATGTACATAATGGTTGTTACGGCCATTGCATTCTCAAACAAAAAAATATCAATTTGCTATCTTTCAAGGTGCCTATAGGTTTTCTTTTCCAAATAAGTAGACATGAATTGATTTATATCTACATTGAAAATACTGCTGTTTAAAAAAATTAAATAACTGTGGTACAATAATGGATGCCTGGAAAGAAACAGCAAGTATTCCAGAAGATTGGATAGAGGAGTAGTAATCAACTTTACAGCTATGTTAATTTCTCACATGATAAACCATGATAGGGTACCTCTAGAAGAAAAGACTTTTCATTTGGTAAAGTGCCAAATTCTGTAATTAGACAAAATATTATGATTGGAAATACAGAGGCCCTCATGTTAAATGCTTTCTAATAGTATTGATCTCACTGAACATTTTAAATATATATGTGTGTGTATATATGTATATATTTCTAGTGTGTATATATCTTTGTAGGCATGCAGAAAAACATCTAATGTTATATCACAGTTCAGTAATTTTAAAACATCTCATTAAAGGCTTTTGCAAAGAGCTGGATCAAACCTTTGCTGAGCAAGTTACATTCAAGTTCATGGGAATTCATTTCCTTTTTCCTTCTCCACAGGTTTGTTTAATCACCTGCTGAATTCAATGGGATATACCATCTGTTAAACGGGAGTCCAAGACTTCCCTCAACAGCAAAACTCTCCTACCATCCACATTGTAAACATCCAAATTCACATTAAATTACTTCCTCTTACTGTATTCCAGAAGATGTCCAGGGCCTTGAGCTTCATCTACACTAGTAATGAAGAAAACAAGATCCAGGGATAAGGAATGGTATGTGGTTTTCCTTATCACTGAGCTGCTCATCAGAAAATGGCTGGCCTTTGGCTGGGGCAAACAAATTCCCTCTCGCTCTATTCCTGATCACAGAATCACAGAATCATAGAATAAAAGAATTGTTTTGCTTGGAAAAGACCTTTAAAATCATTAAGTCCAACTGTTAACCCTGCATTGCCAAGCCCACCACTAAATCATGTTCCTAAGCGCCATAACCGCATCTTTTAAATGCCTCCCTAATTACTGTTAGCCAACAGCCTTTCCCAGCAGCCAGCTTGAACAGGACAGCATGGTTTCACAGAAGAGTGAGGAGATTGGCTGCATTAGTATGAACTGTGCTGTACTTAGAATCTCTGTTATTTTCTGATACATTTTTAGCAGATATTGGATTCATGTTTCTGGGCTGCAGTGTTCACATCATTCACAAAGCCTGAGTTCTATCTGGGCTGCAATAAAGACGGCAGACTATGTAATGAGGGTCCACTCGGTGGTGGAGGTACTTCCAGGGGTTCCCCTGCTGACTTCAATGGATTTTTTTATTTGAGCCCAAACATTTTCAAATCTTACAGGAACACTGTTAAAAGGAGTAGGAAGTATTTCCAAAGCAAGACAGAGAGCACTGAAACAAGCTCCTGCAGGCCACTGCATTTATTTTGCTTTCAGTGCTAAAACATATCTGTTTGTCTTGGAGTTAAAGACTGAAAACCCATGAATTTAATCCACCTCAAGCTGTTCAGCTACTTTACTTGAAATATAGGCACTTATCCATAATGAAGGTGGCATTAGAGACATTAAAAGCAATGAGGGGTTAATTACAGTTATTCAAATTTGTTTAAAAAAATAGTGTATTTGCAACCAAGTGTTATTTGTTCATTTTTTTTCCACTTAACACTTCTCTTTCAAATTGTTGTAAGGTCTAGTCCATTTTAAACTCAGAAATTCCTAGTGCTTTCAGAAAGTAAATACTCAGCTTTGTTGGCACCCCTTGGTCAGAAGCAGTTAGCAAGCTCCAAAATTGCCACCCCTGAAAACTACATTTCATTCTGGACATGAGGTGTTTCTTTATGTCTACCTACATAACTGAAGTGAAATGATCCTCACTAGTAGAACAATAAGTACTTCCATTTTTTTAACATGTTTTTAGATAACAACCTTTCCTTCAGAATGATTGATTTTTGCAATGTTTCTTGTCCTCATATTTGCTCTAAGAATGCAATTAAACTGTATCTTAATTTCGACTCTGACAGACAATCAATTATGAGTTCTTCCATCTGTGGCCTCTAATTTAGAAGAGTGTCTTGACATTACAGGGATTTTTGACTATGATTTAGAATCATAATAGATTTTTCATGCCTTAAGATCCCTTGATGCCTTTTGTATCACACCCCTCACAAGGAAGTAGTAACTTAAAAGAGCATCAGTAGGAGAATCAGCCAGGTTAATTTTTGTGCTGACCACAATTCTAGCTCAGAGACACAATCTGACATCATGACAGATGAGACACAGCTTTTTTGCATTTGATGCAATGATGGTGTGAGAGATTGAAATGCTAAGGGTTAATGACTCAAACAATTGGCCATTTGCAAAACCAGAGGGTGCTTTGTTGATGGCATACAAGGTAAAAGCCGAGGTGCAGAGGGGTTGTGCAGCCACCATTGGAGGCTACTAGCTCAGGTTTGAGCCAGGTAAGTGAAGAGGCAGATCCTGTGAAGGTGAGAAAATGCTTTTTATCAAGCTAAAGCTGTCTCCTATACAACTGACTCAGGTGTAAATATCCCCTCCAGGGAAGGCATCTAGGCATTCACATGTAGGCCTGAAGGTATTCATCCCTTCTCATGGGTCATAACCAGACCAACTATGCTGAGTGAGAAGTAGATGTCATATCTAGAAGGTGTCATAAACCTTTAAAGATCCCTTGCACACCTGGGCATTCCATCTGAACCTGAGCATATATTAAGTCATTGAACTTTGTGTTTCATGGGCTTTCCCCACCCTGAGGGATCAAGAGGCCACCATCATTTCAACCAATGGGCAGAGAAATTGCAACAGTCAAGTCTTGTCATTGGACCCGTGGGTGGTGATACTTTTCTACTTTTATGTTGTTATATTGGTATAGATAATAAAAACAAAACAGCTACATGCCTCCTTTCCATTGCAAGAAAATTGTTCTAAAATAAATTATCTATCCATCTATCTATGTATCTGTCTTTCTATCTATCTAAACGCTGGTCACTCAGTGTTTCTGATACAAGGGAAGGAAGAGTTAAGGAACGCAATGTTTGATGAGAGCGCTTGCTAATGTATATTGCTTGCTTAATATTGTTGTGCTTGCCAAAAGCAGAATGGGGGATGTAAGACTATTGTAAAATAGAAAGCAATGGTGGCCTGGCTCCTGCTCTCTGGACCCCTAAACTGGTTGAGACTGACACCAAGGTTTGGACTAAGATCAAGGAACCAGAGAGCAGGTGCAAGGAGGCAAGGTGAAGTCCAACCCCAAGAAGACTCATTTATTTCATCTTGTGACCCCTGCCCATGACCACCAGGTGGCACTGTGTGAGGACAAGCAGATGGACATGACTTTGAAGCTCATTATAATATGAAACAGGAATAGGTAATGAATATGTATAGGCATGTTGGGCAATTTAATGAATATGTAACCTGTAACCCTAAATAAACTGGATGGAGTACCACTGGAGGCACACATGCCTTTGGAGGGGCGATCTCCCATGCGTTCCAGTGCCGGAATAAACATACCTACTTTACAACTTTTAAGAGTTGTGGAGTCTTTCCGTGAATCATTTCTTCACTCTAATCTGCCCTAAGGGACCTATTAACAAAAACCTCAGTTACTCTCACCTTCAGGGGCAGGTTGTAACACATGTAATTCTATGAAATGCTTGGTCTGAAATTGCTTTGGTCTGGATAACCAAGGGCTTACTCTTTTGCTAAAAATCTACTCATTTTTCTATAGGTTCATTTGACATATATTTAAGATTTGCAGAGATTCATACTTAGAATCCAGAATTTTCTGGAAAGCAGTTCAGTAATTGAGGGAAGGAATAGGTTTGAAATGATTATTCAGAGCTGGGTGTTAAGGCAGCTTTATCTGATCCTGAATAAAGAGAAATGTCCTTCCTATAGCATTTTGAAAAGTTTATCGTCTCCATTCCACTGCAGGAGAAAATAGTTCATGTAATAAAATCAGTTCATCATGTTTTAGAATGATTAAAATCCAGCCAAAATCTCTCTACAGGAACTAGGGAACAATCTAATTCTGATAAGGAACAAAGATCTCTCTAGCTTGGTTAATGTCTACGAAATATCTGTTTAACATACCTAGATTACAGATAATTATTTTTATGCTGAGTGCCCATATTGCCAACTCAATAATGTTATCAAATACCCTTCCTTTTCTACCTCAACGGGTTTTTTTTTTATTTTTCATGTGACATTATGGTATCGTCGTGATCTTATGGAATAGTGTTTCATTAATCATTCTGTTCTAATGTTACTTGTCTTTCTTTATCTTGCCATTTCATCACTGCTCTATCTTATAAACTTTTGCATTGCCGATGGTTTTGTATGCACATTATCACGTCTATTAGTTTCCTTCTAAGGCATCTTACTCAACCAGCATTCCTAATGAACCTACTTCTTATCTCATGATGTAAGATTAATGACAGATTGTGTTGTACATGAATTAAAAAGACTGGGAATATATGCAGCGCACAAAAAGCTGGACTGAGTCATGTGAAACTACATGTAATCTATTCCAAACAATATCTGGATATTTTTCCCTGCAAAGCTGAAAGCAAATATGCTGTTAGCAAGGGTTATACGTAAAAGGACTGGAAGCAGTACCATTTATTTGTGAATTGGTTATTTAGCCACCACGTCTCTTTTAATATGTACATGATTTGTGAAGATAGTGCAAAAACATAGATAACCTATATGTAGAATATATCATTTTAGTGACTATTTTGCAGAATAAGTGAACAATTTACACTAAATGTGAGTAGCGACAATTGTGACAAAAACACTATTTCTATAAACTTACATTTCTTAAAAACCAGTAGACAGTATTCACCTGAAATTTATTACTAGCTATCACATTTTTTATGGCCTAGAAATTCCACATATGAAGCTGAACTGAGTTCTGTCTTAATTGGAATTATAGGAGTGGGTTTGGCTTATGGCAAGGTTTGAGCTCTTTTCTCCTTGTAATCATAACCTTGTGTATTTCTTCTTTCTTTCAGGAGGGTCTATATTTGATAGCTTTATTAAGTGGAAAAGAAAATTCTTTTCTTTCTCAGTATGCTACCATTTGAATAGCACTTGATCCAGGAAAACTTGGGCAATTTGGGACCATGGCTGGAGCAGTCTGATGTTCAAAATCACTCTAGGGAGAGAAATGTTTTTTCCATCTTCATGAAGGAGTTGGGCTTCTGTGTCCAAGTACTCATTGTAGGAAGGGAAGAATAGGAGAGCACTGTTCCAGTGGTCAAACAGTTTCAAAAGAAGGAGTGGAAGAACAGATGTTAGGCCATGCAGAAATTAGATGTGTTTTTTGATTAAATCCCATTAATACATGTCTAAGATTGTCCCTGTTACTGAGATAAGAAAGAAATTACATTGAGAATACATGATTTATGAAATGTCAGTCTTAAGCATACAGAAAAAAAAAAATATATTAAAATAAAATAACAGTAATTGGACAGTTCCATATAAATGAAATTAAAAATATGTTCTGTGAAATTAATGCTATTGTCACCTTTGTCATCTTAATGTTTTTAAATGCACATACAATATTTTATGCTGATGGGGGGAGGGGGACTGGGAATTGACCGGTAATGCTTACAGATTTTTTAAAACTAATCAGTAAACCAGAAAATTGACAATGTAGACACATCATTTTCTGTGTTCTTGCAATCTGTTTTTGAAGACTGACAAACTAGAAAAACTCACACTTCTTTGTATCAGATAGGTATTCAGAATTCAAGTTCATTTATATTTTCCTTTTATAGAAGAAAACAGACTCATTCTAACACCCTCGTCAGCTGTCAGTCTTCACATGTTTCTATTCATTGGTCCAGATAAAAGCCTCAGATAGGTCCATTAATTTCAGTAAAACTCTACAATTTATGCTTATCCAGCTTGCTGCTGGAACAGTTCTATTCGCTTTTGCTCGAAATTAATCATTATTTCTGAACAGAAAGGGGAGAGGAATAGCATCAGACACAGCATGATCCTTCTGCTTCTAACCCAGACCAACATTTGCCTATATTATAGTTACGTTTCTTTGTTTCTTCCACTCGCTTTCTGTGTTTTCTTCCCCTTTTTTAGTCTTCATAGCTGCCCTTTGTTCTTCAGTTTTCTCAGCATGACTCTTCTTTTCTGCATCTGACATTTATGCCTATGTGACACACTACATGCATGTGGATAATTTCTTACATGTGGTATCACTATCTAGTTTCATAAGCTAAACTTATTTTCCATGTCATGCTTATGGAACTGATTGGGAGGGTACAATTCTATGCTGATATGACTTCAGAAGTAGCAGATCAACTTATTTGATTGATTTTTTTTTCTTCTTTTTGGGATTATACTAATGTAAATGGATTTAATATTATTTTGTCTTTTCTGCTAAACTGTCCACCAAATAGATAAAATCATAGTGAGTATGGAGAGTTAAAGTTAAAAATGAGATATAACTCTGCAGCTCTGTAGTTGTTCAAGTTATATTCAGTGGCAGTTGATGACAGGACCTTAATCCTGCTCTGTTTGAAATTACTTTTCTATCCTTTTATTTTCACTTGTCTTCCAACTTCTGTGCATTTTATGTTTATGTGTTTCTTTCCCTGCTGTTCACAGCATGTACATTATATGCAGTAGATATTAGACCTGTACAGTCAATGTCATATCTTTAGGTAGTAATCCATGAAGATCACCTTATCCACCATAAGTAGTATGGGTGAATTGTTGCATGGATAAGAAAGTGGTTGGATGGTCATATCCAGAGAGTAGTGGTCAACGGTTCAGAGTCCCAGTAAACATCAGCGACAACTGCTGTCCCTCAGGGGTTCATACTGAGACCAGTGCTGTTTAATATCTTCACTGATGATGCAGACGAAGGGATTGAGTGCTCCCTCAGCAAATTTGCAGATGACACCAAGCTGAGTGGTGCAGCTGACAGACCTGAAGGGTAGGATGCCATACAGACAGACCTGGAAAAGCTTGCGAATTGGGCCCATGGAATCTCATGAGATTCAACATGACCAAATGCAAGGTGCTACAGCTGGGGCACAGCAGCCCTCAGTATCAATCCAGCCTGGGGGATGAAGAGATCCAAAGCAGCCCTGCCCAGAAGAACTTGGGGTTGCTGGTGGATGAGAGGCTGAACATGACCCAGCCATGTACCCTTGCAGTCCAGGAAGCCAAATGTGTCCTGGGCTGCATCCAAAGCCCTGTGGGCAGCAGGGGAGGGAGGGGATTCTCTCCCTCTGTTCTGCTCTGCTCTGCTGAGACCCCACCTGCAGTGCTGCATCAGCTCTGGGGTCCCAGCACAGGAAGGATATGAACCTGTTGGAGTGAGTCCAGAGGAGGCCACCAAGATGATTTGGAGCTTGGAGTACCTCTCCTGCAAGGAAAGGTAGAGACAACTGGGATTGTTCAGACTGGAAAAGATATGACCTCAGGGTGATGTAATTGCAGCCTTCTAGTTCCTGAAGGGAGCCAACACAAAGGTGATGAGAAAGTTTTTATCATATAGGGACAGGACAAGGACAAATGACATCAAATTGAGAGAAGGTTTGGATTGGATATTAGGAAGGAATTCTTTACTGGGAGGGTGGTGATGCACAGGAATGAGATCCCCAGAGGTGTTGTGGATGCTCCACCCCCAGAAGTGTTCAAGGCCAGCTTGCATGGAGGACTGAGCAGCCTGGTCTAATGGAAGGTGTCCCTGCCCATGACGGGGGAGTTGGACTAAATGATATTTAAGGTCCCTTCCCTCAAACCATTCTATCACTTTTCATTAGATATAAACTGTAAATAAATAGATGAACTTCTAAGCATGCCCAGCCCAGTTCCTATTTACCTGATTATAGTTTGGCTATATTTGGTTTCTGCAATGTACATTGCCTCCTAACTGTCGATGGTTTTAACCCTGTCAAGGAATTAATTAATAAAAAACCTTATGGTAATGTTTCCTGACTTTTCAGCTAATTTCATAACTGAATGCCCTGTAGTATTTCCAAATACAATTTTCAGACCATCTGGGGGACAGTTTAAATCACAATGCCAAAGCATGTGATTAATTGATAATGAAAAAATGCTTGATAAACCAAATATTTCCTTAAGTTTACCCAAAGAGGCTGAAAGACAGCAACCACTAAGTTAACCTTTTCTCCTAAGAGTCACTTTGGGCATTTTGAACAGGTAGCTATTAAGCCATCAAAAGTACAGGGGTTCACTTGTCAGACTCGAGGTTAAAGACGTTCTAGATGACAGACATAATTTTGGCTACCTCAGGAAATAGAAATGTTAACCATCTTCACTAATTTTAACTTGCTGTTGACAGGATCTGAAAAAAACTCTGACCTTTGTCATATTGAATTTAACTGTTAGTCAGGCAAATGCTTATGGATGGGAAGAGTGACACCTTTCACTATCTTTGATGTGTTTAAGGTTGCAGTGTGTGAATATGTGTAGGGCTTTTACAAGAAGACACTTAGAATACAAAAGATTGAAGAAGGATTTAAAACCCTACAAGCTGGCCTGTTTCTTCAATTGTCATTTGGCCTAAAAAACCTGTACTTGGCTTTCCCTTCAAATAATGCTGCTGTTCAGGAACATAGCAGCTTATAAGTACAAATAAAAAGCGGAGTATTTGTACTAAATTGTTCCATTTTGGTACAGTTTTTTGTACCAACCAAAATGGCACAGCAAAATTGTACCATTTTGTTGGTACCCTTTTTGTACCAACAAAAAGTGGACAGTAGTTAAATTTGTGCTTAGACAGACTGACTTTTCTGAAATATGGCAGATAAAGCTTTACCCTATTCCATTGCTTCTATATTTTATATATTTTTTTTTTAATTCTTGAAAACTCTAAGGAAACGCTATCTACAAAGAAAAGAAACCTCTAAATTTTTTTTGTGTGTTAATTGTAAAAATGATTGTGATTTTTTTCTTCCTTTTTCCCAAGTATCACCTTGTCATTGTTACCAAGGCCCCACAAGGAACTGTCCTACTTGAAATCCCTCCATTTTTTCTTTTTATCCCTGATTATTTCTTTCTGCTTTTTTAATTTTATCAAACACCTCCATATTATAAACAATGCTTATATTTAAGATGCTTATCATTTTTAGGTGACATTTTGGATCCTCTAACTCTACACTTACCTGCTGTCAAATGTTGGAAACATTTAAAACAGCAACATATTGAAGAAAATACTAAAATTCACATACAATGAGTACTAACAACCAGGCGTAGAGGCTGTTCTGTGACCCAGCCCAGAAGGGCTACTGGCTATGCTACACAAAGTAACAGGACTTCAGCTGAATGAAGGAGACTCCTCCACAGCCAAGAAGCTACGGTTTGCTACTAGCAGATTTGGGTTGATATCTAAAAAAGAGCAAAAGAAACAAATCTTGGCATCAACTAAGTGATACTTTAGAGAAAAGAAATATCCCTCTCAGGATATGATTTGTCAGAATAGTTGACACATTTTGATTTTTGGTACAAATGGCAAAGAGAACAAACTCAGGATTGTGATTCTTGAATAGAAAGGGGCAAGTCTTGACATCTCAAAATTGGGCATTTAGGTTTGAGAGCGAGACAGGATTTCAGACACAGTTACACCTTCATGAATGTGATCCATGCAATGTAATATATATAATTAATTAAATGCTTCAGCAAAAATAATACAGACCATGACATACTTCAGTCTTAAGGGACCTGCTGCTGGGAGCAGCTGACTCAACAGCTCACTGTTTCAGCACCTCACTTCCTTTCAGCATCTTGAATGTGAAATCCTTTCCCTTAAGGCTTCAGTTCCATTGTAACCAAAAAGAAAGCTATTTATATTTTTCCTGGTTTATTTTGCTTGGGTCATGTAAGTGTAACTGGCTCCCTAGAAAAAGTAATGGGTGCGACTAAGAGCATATAGGACATAAGGGTATGACCTACTCATTCTGATAACAAGAAGTTGTTTGCCATAAGAAGGGCTTAAATCTGCAAATCCAACATTTGTATTCCCCCTGCAAATCTCCAGAGGTAGAGCTTAAAACCTTTACAACATTTTGGGAGTGTCTTGGTTTGAAAGACAGGTGTCTTGCTAAGGAAGGTGGGAGCCTCCCTTAGAATGGATAATGTGACCCCCTTCCCTCCAAATTATTATAACTTTGGAATCAAGGCCTTTCAGACAAAGATATGCGAGAAGGAATAACAGTTTTACACTAATATTTAGAGCAAGGCAGTAATACAGAAACAACAGTTTGGATAGATAAAGTTAGAATATAACCTGTCACCCTGTTAGGGTGGTGCTAGCAGTCCAGTTAAAGATGGTGGCTGCAGTCCCATTGGAGCGATGGATGTAGTCTTGTTGAAGTGGTGATCCTGTAGAAAGATCTCGTTGGTCTCTGGAGGCCCAAGGGTGGCTCTTGAGCTCTTCTCTGGGAATCCAGTGGAAAAGGTAGGCCAGTGTTCCAGAGTCTCTCTCTTATATGCAGATAAGAATGTTCAGTTCCTCCCCTCTGGGTGGGGCATCTCACAATGGGCTTGATGTAGTCCTATGAGTCACTCCTGGAGACCTCGATGGCCATTAGCAGAGATAGCCCGGATGGTGTTATCAGGGCTGGGTCACTTCCACAGACCTTGATGGCTCATTAGCAGAGAAAGCCCCCCCATGGTGCTATCAGGGCTAAGTCAGGCTGAACACAAAGAACACTGTCCCACCTGTTTTAACAACTTATGGAGATGGTAATAGAATACATACTTTTGGTTACACCTTCCATGTAACCTAGGACAGGGGGCTAAATGTTATTGTTTGAGAGGGAATAATTGCAAGGAAAAATGTTCATCTCTTGTTCTCCACTCTTGCTTTAAAAAATACACAGAAAATATATACCTATAAAAAGTAATACATAGGGAGATTTCAGTGTTATTCTCTTTATTGTAGTTGTTCACAACTTTTGACCATGCTTCAAACACCAGTTAGCATGAAGTGAAATACCAATGATACAGAAGTTCAATGACCCAGTGATGTATTAGCAAAGTCTCATTTCAAGCATGTCAGCTTGAATGTGGTACATTTTCAAAGTGCCAGGCATGCACAAATCCATTACTGGAGCTAGAAGGGCTACTCTCTTGTACCTGTGTAAGAGTATAAAGATATAAACCTGACTCACATCATGGGCTTATATAGCCTGTTGCCGTCAGGAACACAGTGTGAAGATGTACACAGGGTCAGTTCCAGTCATTACTGGTACAAGCACATGCTATTTTAGTCAAGTTAATAAGGCAGAAAATGTCTAAAATGAAGATACACAGTAGGAAACTAGTAGAAGTATATATATTAGCTAGCTCCTGGAATGGAATCTTTACTTTAAATGATGCGTCTCATCCTTTTGAACATTGTAGTTATTTTAAAGATTCTATGGGGTTCCCTGTCCCAAAATGCCTCATTTATAATTGTTCTGTGGACACAGGCTTGGTTGAAAATGATCTACACTTGTTGAAATTGTCTTTGTTTCTCATGAAAACTAGGGAACACCAGATTCATCATATAAATTATCTATACTGTTCATTATAAACATACAAAAGAAAATTCAATCACCTGTAAAATAAAATAATCCTTCTTCATTTCGAAGGATCAATTGAACTTAATTTCTGAACAAGTATAGAAAAGAATGTGAAATTACAGTTTTTCTCATTATATAGTTGCATAACATTAGAGTGAAATAAAGTTTGCTGTCTGAATTAGCTGTCCCACTGATGGATGATATGCACATACTGTGTAAATGCTCAAACATATGCTCACATGCATATTTTTTAAATATTTTTCAAAACATTGCATATCGTAAAGTATTTAAAAAATGCAAGTAGAACAGAATCGTCCAATTGTAAGTCAAAAGAACAGAAGAAATATTTTCCTTCCCTTAAGAAGATAATTTATCATATTTAATCCTTTTTCTGGAAATATAATTACATCTTTATAGACCAGATTTATATCTGAAAATCCAATGAATTTTAGACCACAGATAACATTGTTAACTGACATATCAATAGGATAAGATATACAGTTTTTACTGTTACTTTTAAAGCTGCTATTCAGAAATCACAGAATCATTGAATGGCTGACATTGGAAGAGGTCTCTGGAGGTCATCTAGTCAAACTCCCCAACTTCAACAGGGCAACATGTCCAGAACTGTGTCCTGGTGACTTTTGAATATCTCCAAGGCCTGAGATCCCACCACTTCTCTGGATGACCTGTGATCAGTCACCCTCACAGTGAAAAGCTGTTTCCTGATGTCCAGATGGGCCCTCCTGTGTTTTAGTTTGTGCCCAGTATCTCTGGTCCTGTGACTGGACACTGCTTCGAAAAGCCTGGCTCTGTCTTTGCACTTTGTAAGCATGAATGAGGTCACCCTCTGTTGGACTCTCTCCAGTACATCCATATCTCTCTTGTGCTGGGGGGTCCAGTCCTGGTGTGGCTTCACCAATGCTGAGCAAATACAAGGAAAATTATGTAAGGATAATCATGTCACCTAGCTGGGAAAGGAAAGGAACTGCAAGGAATGTCTCAATGTCGTCATTTTTCAGAAGGGGTCAGAAAGACCTGAGTCACTCACTAGTGGACAGAAAATTAATGGGGGCGTTGAACATGTTGACCTTTTGCTACTTGAATTGGTTTTGGCACTAGGGAACTCTTGAAAGAAGTGGGAGAAGTGTTCAAACCAAGTAAAACCCTTTGTTATACCCTGTGCTCTGACCTTACATTACAAAGAAGACAAAAATGTCAGCATCTCTATCTCCAAGTAGCAGGATATTCTCACAAGCTGCAGTATCTCAATGCTCGGGTTATAACCAAAAAAGAAAGAACAAATGAAACTTAATATTTTGGAATACACACAACTGAAATCTTTTAGAAAAATGTTCAAGGCAACTCTTGCTTGGACTGAGGCTTCAGAAAGACCATAGTTACCCACATAGTGCTATTTCATGCTTCCCAATTTGTGTTTTTTACTAAGAAAATAATATATCTGAATTTGTACAGGGAACATATCTGCCAAAGATCATAGTGAAGAGCCTTTCCAAAATGACTGTTCAACTGACTTCAAATGACTGATAGCAAATAATGGCATCTGAGAGACCGTTTTTGTTACAGCAAGAGAACTCTGTCCAGAAACCTTCTCTCTATTAGTCAGTGCTGACCTTTCTCTTTTCTCTTTTTTTCTGAGGGTGGACACCTGAGGCAAGGGGTTATCTGAACAAATGGGAAGAAAAAAAGCAAATCCAAAAAGCCAAATTCTAAAACATATAATTTATGCATGTCAGATACTTTAATATCAGATTCTAATTTGTCCTACCCAAAGCACATCTCTCAAGATATTTTGTTTTTCATCTGCAGTGCTCTGTTTCCGTTTCAGTCTTTTATACCTCTCCTCATTTAATTCTGACTTTCTCAGGTATTTTCTGACTTTTCAGAAATCATACGTACAGGAAGCAGAAACTCATTATACTAGCCAAGAAAACTTTTTTTTAAAATTATAAAATCTTTTCCAACCCAAGTTTTCAGACTAAATTAACACAGATTTCTCTATAATTGTCTTGGAAAATGTTTCTTCTGTGTTTTATCTTTATGTGGGATATAGAAAAGACAGTCTGAATTTTGAAAAGTTCTTCTTCCTCAAAATGTGTATGTCTGAAAGAATCATAATGTGTTTAAGTATAATATGATATTTGTAATCTTGGAAACTCACAATTCTCAAAGAGTTCAGTGATTTTAAATGAGTCAGGATGTAATCCAGTTGACTTCAGTGGACCCACTTGAATGAGGCACAGGTACCCAGAGGTAACTGCTGAAAATGTTATAAAATTAATGTCAATTTGCTGACTTTAGGTTACTGAGAGCAATGATTACAGGGACATACAGACATGCTGGCAAAAATTACTCCTTATTTTTGTTCTGTTATCTGTTAGGAAAAAAGGATAAAAGATCACCTCTCTGTCCCATGACAGGAGGTGTAGTCAGTTGACTGCAGCATTCCCTGTTGTAATTACTTAGAGAGATGTTATTTTCATTATATTCTTTAAAGAGCTTCCAGACATGAAAGTGGAAAACGTGAAATCACTGTGGTAATACAGATTTCAGTCACAGCCTGTCTTTCCTTTGTCCCAAATACACATCATTGAAATTCTAAGGGTTTTGACCAATTTTTTTTTCCAGATAGCCTGAAACATTCATTTCATCAATGTGTTTGAAACCAACCGTGAAATATATGATAAATGCACTTTATTTAAACACCTTTTTCTACCATAAATGGGATTATTATTTTAAATCATTAGTTCCAGATGTTCACAATTTTGTGAATGTTAAATATGCAGGTTATTCCATTTACATACATTTGACAAGACCTATTGGTATAAAACATGCTTAGACCTGGTCTTCCACAACATTCCGTAAAAGATTACCTTTCAACGTGGCATTAAATAAACAAGGCCATAAGAAGCATTCAGCAGCCCTGATAGGATGGCATCATAGTGATTTTCTCTTTTCCAGTAGCTAGACCTGTTAGACTTCTGACTTCTGTGCTAGAGAAAGTATTTCCTTTTAAAAGCAAACATTCCAGTTGGAATGAGGAGCAAGATTAGGGGCTGGTTTACAAACGTGTGCTGAGAATGATAGGAGCTACTATTTAAAAGTTATTTAAATTTTTCCCACTTAATTTTCAGTTTAAAAGTTTTTCACATTCCACAGCTGGTACACAAGGAGGTCATAACCCTATTGCTCCACAGTGCACAGTGGTGCAGTCTTTTTCATTAACTTCATCTGGAATCTCTGCAAGTCACCCATCTGACCATTCCAGTAACAGTTCCTGTCTTTTCATACAATTACAGAATAGCTCAGGTTTGAAGCGAGCTCAAAAGGTTATCTTATCCAGCCTTCTGTGGAAAACAGAGTGCCAATAAGATTATCTAGCACCTTCTCCAGGCACATCTCCAGAAATCCCAGTGATAGGAAATCTACCATATCTTTGATAGAAAGATGTTTGATTTTTGTTTCGTTTTGTGCATTTTTTTAAGAAGCATATTATCTTTTAAATGACACAAATTAATTAACTTAAAGTCTCTGTATATTTAGAAGTTTGTGATAGATTTAATTTATCTGTTTGTATTAATTTATAGAGATGGTAAGGAAATGTAGTTCAGAATTAATGAAAAAAATTTTACAGGAGCCACTAATTTTATACTGAATAATGCAAATTGTGACTTAGATGTTCAACAATATATTATGTAATACATATTTTAATGTGTATATGTGACAGTATCTATATATCAATTATACATATATATAATATGTATAATGGTATAATATTATAAACCACTGTTTCTAGTTTATTACCAGTGAACGCAAGGCAGAGTTAGAAGTTATTTGCTACTTTCAATATTATTCTTCCAATATAATATTGTACCAATATTTTTCTTAGATGTAGTTGGAAACTTTCTTAACTGAGGTAAAATAATGATCATGTGGTTTATATTTAATGACTTCTAAGCTAATAATTTTGTTGCATGGTAATGGTTTTAAGGTTTATATTTTACATATATTTTGCAACAGACAGGTTTATTCTGGTCCAGGTTATTCTGTTAACAGTATTAGAAGAGTGAAACAAAGCAGAACTGAACACCACAAACTCGGGTTTGAGGCTTTGTCAGAGAAGTCAAGGCAAACGAAAAAATCTTTGCATGCTGCCTGGTCTGATAAGCCCTAGTAAGAGTGAGGGTGTAACTCATAAGAGAGGAATAGAACTCATCAACAAAACAAATTCAAAAAGCCCAGGTCTGCACATCCGTGAAGTTATAGCAACCATGTAAAAATGTTTCTTATTGTTGAGGAGATTTTGTAGGAAAAATATTGTTGATCCAAACCACACTGTGCAATTTCTGTAAGGAAAGAAAGATATGTATGCCCTGGCTCCAGCCCAACCTTTCATTTATTTGCAACTTTTCCACTGAGAAAATAATTTTGACATATGGAGATAGCATCATTTGACACAACCTTCTTGTTCCACTTCAGAGGACAACTTTCCTTCCTGTGTGATTTGAAAGCTTTATGATGGAACTGAATGTGAACTACTCTATAAAACATGATAGGTTGTACATACTATGGAGAGGACAGTAATTTTCTGTGGGCAACTTCCTCTAGAAGCAAAAATAAATGCTCTGCTAGAAAAAGATAAAAGCTTGTGTGTTGGCTGAATATATGAAAATGAACATTTGTGAGTCCCAGGCGTAGAAACACCCTCTGCAACAATTTAGCAGGGAAAAACATGACGATCTGCTCTGCATGCCTGTCAACATCATGCTGTCTCTTCCAGCAAATTTCTGATCTGTGGACTGTGCTGTAGCCCTGCAACCCTTTCCAACCAAGGAAGAGCCACTCTGGGGAATATCTGAAGTCACAACTCTTTACTATTTCTGCTGTTATCACTACTGTTACTGCTACTACTCCTGCTGCTGTTGCTACTACTGATACTACTACTGCTACTGCTACTACTACTACTACTACTACTACTGCTTCTATTTATACTGCTACTGCATTTTCTTTTCTCTAAAGGTGAAATGTACCTTGGTTTTATAACACTGCCCCCATTTGGAAATGTGTCCTTTTAGACCTCTGTAAGGAAATTTATCTCTATTGTACCTGTATATGTGTATCCTCGTTCAAAGAGGAATTGCGCTGTGTTTGTCTCTTGTAAGAGTAGCAATGGCTGTTTTCTGAAACTCCAGCCTTTTTCTTTCTGTGCATCTTTTCTTCATCTGTTTAAAGGAGTTGACCATACGTTCCTGGTTCGCAAGAATCATATTAGAAAAAAAAAATTGGTCTTATAAAAACAGGGCATCATATTCAATGAGAGAAAAAAATCTGAGAATTATAATGAGGTATATTTTCTTTGAATAATTCATCTGGAACATAATAGGGCATATATTTTGCTTAGAATATAGATTTGAAAAAATAGCAAATCTTTTTTCAGAGAAACATCATCACAGATGAAAATATCTATAGTGTATAACAAAGAAAAAGCCAGCCAAATAAGTAACCAATCCCTAATGTTTTAAATCCAAGTGGAACATGATATTCCTTGACACTAAAATGGAAGTGTTAGTGTCATTCCCACAGCATGGGAAAACGATGTTTGTTTATTTCCATTTTGTATTTCCCTAAGGACACTTTGCTCCACCAGTATAATTAGGATGACATTTGGAGCTGCTGTATTTCAATACAAGAGCAAGAAACACTGTGCAGCTTGACAAGAGATTATGATGTCAAGTCAATTGCTGCAGCAATATCAATATTTATTCCCTCGTTCCTTGTGTCTTGTTTTATTTTTGTTTCTCTTTTTCTATTAGGCATAAAATAATATCTAAACCCTATCCTATTCTGCAGCATATTTGTTTTTTTTCAGACATCCTTGCTTTTCCCTAGTTAATTTTGATCTTAAATCCTCTCCTTTCTCAGGTAAATAGTAGTTAACTCTTTCAGCAGTGCAATTACTTTCATAGAATGAATTCTAAATTGATCTAGTACAACATTCCTAATGAGTTCTGCATCTTATTTAATCAAAGAGTGATTTTAGAAGTATATTATGTATTTTGAGTTTTAATTGCTTCACTGCTGGTGAATATATATCCATTATATGTATCCATTGTATTCACCAGTAGAGAAGCAATTAAAACTAAAAAAATATTCATTATTATACAGGTACTGAACTCATTAGAAATGTTGTACTAGATCCATCAGGTTACAGGCTTTAAATAAGAAATACTTGCCAGCACCACGTAGCATTACCTGAGATTCCTGATAGTTTATTTTTGAGAAAAGAAAAAGAGAGCTCTGGTTAAGAGCTTGTCCGTGCACTCTTTTTAGAGAGTATCAGAGATTTACCCTGGAGTGGAGTCAGATTAACAGGTATATCCTGGTGAGCATCTCAGCATTGTTTCTGTGGAATAAAGTCGTACCAGCAGAGCACAGCAGCACAGATGCTAGAGTTCAGAGCCAGCAGTGAAGCAATTATGTTTAATTGTTATTAGTTTAGCCTGATTAATTTTCTTTTATATTTGCCTGATTTTATTGTAGAAAACATAAGTATATTTATGTTCAGCAACACTATTTTTTCTAAGAGAATATTAGAGTTGCTTAGAGATATATGTATATTTCTGTATAAGCAGATTATCTCCTATTGAAGCACAATATCATTGATAGGATTATTTTTTAAATGGATCAGAAAATCAGCTTCCCAATTTAAGGGTCTGTTGAGGCTTAATGCACTAGGTCTTGTTTGAGAATTGTGCTTATTTCTCTATAACACCACCAAGAATTTCTTTGATGTATGATCTAGTTTGTGTGACATCACTAGATGGCAGTGTCCCTTCCAGCCTTGGACATGTTTCTACATGCTTCTAAGACATTTGGTTGCGATTCATAATCGTTCAACTTCTATTAAGGATGCATAATACTAATATAAAACTAATTTATCTTCACTAATAAACATAAGATAAATATCAAAGGGACTAATGTTATTTCCTCTAGTTACTCGAAGTTTTTTACAGGTATTTATTGTTGCCCTATTTTAAAGCAACTTTCATGTCCAATGCACTTTTTATCAGTATGATTAGGTCAAGTTGTGAACTATTTGAACTTTCCTGAAATGAATGCTTCTAATTTCATGTTTGTGCTTCTGATTTTCACTTTTGTTCTCTCTTATTAGCCATTCACATGGCTGAAACTTCTAATTTTTTAATAATAACTTTTTTATGCATTAAAAAAGAGAGAAAGGGAAGGGACTGGGAAAAAGAAGGCAGTGGGGCCCTTAAAGTCTTACACTACACGGTGCTTTATTCTAGAGGAACTGGTGCTAGAAGAGTCTCAAACTGGTGCTTATAAATTTAGTCCAGTGAGTCTAGGCTTCCATTATGCTCATTAGAAAGAGACACCTCCTTACAAAACACATCTGAAATGGTTAAAAATGGTCTTGAAAGCAGGGAAATTTGTTCAGTCAGAGTGTGCTGGCTGTCTCTAATGCCTCTGGCAAGTCAGGCACTTCCACAGGCTTGTTGTGTGCTGGAACAGCAATTCACTCATTCATGACAGCCTTGAGGCAAGCCAGCTAACTCATTTTGATAACTTAGTTGTGATGTGTCCTGTAAACCTGTGAAGACACCTGTCTTTCTCTATTAACAGTTATATTAAATGCACCATTAAATCTTTTACAAATTTAAGAGTTAGTCAGAAAGAAAATTACTTTAAATTAGACTCCTCTCCATTGATTAAAATGGATCACAGAAGAAGTTGAAGCTAAGCTAGATAAGCTTTATGAGTACTTCGCCTAAATGATCTTAGGAGTTTCAAATTAACTTTTCAGTACGTGGTAACAAATGTATATGTGTTTCTTTACCAAAGGAGTACCTCTGGTGTCCATGATTTGTTCAAGTTCCACCAGAGAATAGACACAACAAAAACAATCCTGAGTTACTGGTCTTTTCACTTTGAACGTGGATGTTTCTCTTTTTTGTGTCAACTAGAATGTCACTACTCCTCTCTGTAAAGTTTTGTGTGCTACCATAACTACGGTGTCATCACAGCTGGGTGGAGCAGTTCTGAAACCATAAGCATTTTGACAATAGTTTAAATCATGACATTATTTCAATCTAAGCTGTGAGAGCTACTTCAGAGAAATCTTATCTTTTAGTACGGCGCCTTTTAGTCTGTGTAAGTTGAAAACAAAAGTAAAGATTTCAGGTTGCGAAAAAAAATAGTACCTCCTCCAAAAATTATGATGAGAACTGCAGTTGTTCATTAGTAGAAACATCTGCCTCAGTCATTCACAAAACAGAACTATACAATATCTGTTTGAGATATCAATTCTTCCAACACTGAGCATTCACAACTGCAAAAATCCATAAGTTTTATTGAAGATCCTGAATAAAAAATGGGCTTACTTTCAAATAGTTCATGCATCACTGGTTTTTATAGAATAGTAGTTGCTCAATAGTTTTCGTAAGTGAAATAGTGTTTGCACCAGTATAGAAGAAGCCAACATAAAAAATAAAAAATTGTCTTACCTTCAGGACAAGTTAAAAGGACTTTCAGTGTTCACTTGAAATTCTGATTTTTTTTTAAATAGAATCTTGCTTTTGTTCTTTTTATTCTATACAGGTTGTTGATATCTCCCTGTTTATATCCAATTTTTATTTCTTTATACATTTCATTCTGAGTTACTTTTTCCTTCACGTTATTTTTTCCCTATGCATTTTTCTAGATACATTTTATTTATATTTTGCTATTTATTTGATGAAATTAAATACAAATTTAACTTATTGAACTAAGACTTGTCTTTTTTACCTCCTTTTCATAATTAATTATAATTGACTATAACTAGTAGTGAAATAAATTATTTTCTCTTTTTTTTTCTGTATTAAAAGAAAAAATTCCTGGAGACGAATTTAGGACAAAACCTGTAAAAATAAGCAAGATTAAAATCAAGGTCATATTTGCACTATTTATGTTGCCAGTCACTTAATAGAGAAACATTTATGCACTATTAATGATAGAGGAGTGGAATATTTTTTGCACCCACTGATAAAATTAATTTACTTTTTGGTTCTTTCAACTATATCCATAACTCGCAATAGAGTTTTAGGAGCATAAAACTGTGTTCTGGGAGTGGTAAATAACCCATTTAAACAGCCCACATTTCTGCTCCTCCCTTTTCTTAATGTAGACTACACCTACCCCTCGCACACTGATGTTAACAATTATTTTACAGAGACGAATTCATATTTTTTCTGTTAATGGAAGCAGCAGGCTCCATCCTACCTGAAGGTTGGGAAGGCAAAGGGGAATAAATGGATTTTTGTGAATTTTTTGTGACAAATGAGGTAAATTTATGAGCAAACAGTATTTAAAATCTTCTTTTAATGCCAAAGGATCAGTGATTTCATGAAAATTTTATTCTGAGATGGTTTAACATTTTTTTTCTTCCTCTCTTGATTGTCTAGCATTTTAGAATCTCTATAAACATGTACTGCTGGGTCTTTTACTTCTTTAGCTTTCTTCCTTATTAACCATTTCCATGAGCATCAACTCTTACCCTTTTGCAGAAGCCTGTAAAGTCTCAAGAACTTCTTTTCTAATGGCTTTCTCCGTGGCTATGCCATAATTGCATCCAAAGGACTTTTTTGGTTGATTCATTTATTTTTTTCTCATCTCTATAACATTGTGTTGATTTGAGAGCTAATGAACAAACACATTGCAGAAGCAATTTGGAAAAGGACTGAGTGGGAAGTGTGGAGCATTTTGCATTACTGAAAACCTGTCAAAGTGTCTTGATTTGTACCACCCAGGAAGTAATAATGAAGGCTTTGGGGAAAAGAAAGACTATTTTGAATTTTATTTTTTAACACTTTTTTTTGGTGTTTTATTCATGTTTAGTTTATAATGGGCAACTATAATTTTCTAAAATCTCATGCTGCTCAGCCTCTGGACATAGCACATGGAGACACCTGTTATTGAGAACTATTAAGCCAAATACAAGGTAGTAATAGAAAGGTTATCTCTGTCAGAAATATGGAGAGCAAAAGCAAATTATAAAATTAAATATTAAAGACAATAAATTTATTCAAGTTTAATAGAATCACTGGATGCTTTAAGAGAGAGAAAGTCTATTTCTGTAGACTGAAGTTCCCAAATGCAGTACATCACCAATTACAATCCTACTCATCTGAGTACCTGTGACCATTTTAATGAGTAAGACATTGTCAGAATATTTACATAACTAGAAGTGGGTGTACTCTAAATCATGAGTTTTTTACCCATATGTAACTTTCTGTACTCTGTGTTTCTCCTCTTGTCAAGATAAAACTATATTTAGCACATATGGGAGTCTATGATACCTTAGTTACAGGTGTTTCCTCCACACAGATTTTTACTAATTTTCCAAAAGAACAAAAGACTCTTCTGTTTCTTTCTGCTGAAACTTTTCTTTTAATTACTTCATTAGAATCAAGCAGCACAATATGGCAGCATTGAAACCCAAAGATGGAGATAAAATTCTATTGTATTTGATCACGAATGTTCGCAAAACAGACCATATTTTCACAAAGAAATATGTAGTCCTTATGTTGCATTTATCCCTTCACTTTCAGAAGAGATTACTATACCGCTGCATGTTAATTCAGAATATTGAAGTGCCAGACTCATTTACCACTCAGGTGATCCATTTTCTTAAGCAGAGAATGATAAATCTGTTGATAAAGTCAGTTTTGCAAGTAATTGGACAGAATATCATTCATAAGCACATGCTTATAAGCACATTCTTGTTGATCCAAAGTCACAGCACTCTTATTCTGTACAGTAAGTCTAAGAACTGTGTTATCAGAAAAGTTCAGCTTTTAGACAAGTTATTTTCTTACACAGTTGTTGAGTCAGTATTACAGTAAAAAAAAAAAAACCAAACAGCAAAACCTACTGACTAAAGGCCATATCCTTGTCACTCTTTGGCATAAACCAAGACTTATTTCAAAAAATTACTCCAGGAAAAAAATTATTTTCCTGATTTTACCTGTATATATGCAATAACCACAGCTTTGGGGAAGAACGACGAAGTGGGGTTTGTGTTGATTGTTGCAGTCCATCTTATAGTTCACTGCTTAGTGTGTTTGGGTAAAGTTATGGGACACTTGTTAGATCTTCTGATTTTTCTTCAGTGGCTCTTCTTCTAAGAGACACTTCCTGCTCACAACACTGCTGAACAGGTCTCCTTTTGCATCAGAATGGGGATCCCTGTAACCTAGTAATTGTGTGTGAATTCTTCCTTACACATCAGCAAGGAGCACAAGCAAGGTGAAACTCACTTTTCAGCAGTAGTTTGATTTCAAATTATGGTATTACTCACATCCAAGTGACAAAAAACTGTCATTGTGGAAGAAACCAGATAAAATTGTGCTTTATTTGCTTTTTAACTTATTTGTTGTGGCATCCCAGTGCATTGTCCTTACCCATATCTTTGGTTTATATTGTCTTGTACAATCCCCCATCCACAGTGTCATGCCTAAACAAGGATCTAAATTAATTTTCATGTTCTTCTGTTGAAAAGGGGAGAATGAAAAAGACAAATGTATATACATCACAGAACGTGCCCCCCCCCCAAAAAACAAAAAAGGCATGATTTGGTTATTTCTTTACAGTTTTAACCAACAACATACAGATTTTTTTAATCCTGTAGATAGCAAAAAGATCTATGTTCTGTTTTGCACAGTGTCATCAAGAGCAGTGGAGGAGGCAGCAGGGAAACAGACCAAACTCTACCATTTGAGTGGAGTATCATTTTCTGCAATGGGCACCTTGGGCAAAAGTTCTGTGTGGAGGAAGACACCAAATCCACCCCTCCAGCTTCCCGAGTTTGCAATCTTGTCACCAGGATTTTGTAAGCAATCAAATAGGGGCATCAGCACTGCCTCAGATAAAACCATCTGTCAGCACACAAAGGCTTCTGCCAGCGCTACATGCTGAATCTTTGCTCACACACAATTTTACTTTATATTTGGAATTTAACTGTGAGTAAGTGAGAGATATGTTACTGGGAATTTGCAATAACTCAGAAGTTTTTGAGGATGTCATCACAGACACTGAATAAATACTAGAACTGCCTTTTTTGGAAGAATCTTTTGTTTTTAGAAAGCAATATTCTGTCTCATTTCCATTTTAGGTGCAAGTCTGTGGACAAAATGCTCCATGGGGGACCACTGAGCTGTTGCTGAAACAGCTGGCATACTTCATGGTAAAGCATCCTGAAGAAACTCAGAATTACAGTTTTCAAACAATAAGAAAATATTGCCACTGGACTGCATTCAGTAGAACACTTCTGAAGGTGTATTTGGGAGCAATGTGCCAAGACCTCTTAAAATAAAAAAAAAGGGGATCTAGAGTGCTGAAGCTAACAAAAAACCCTGCAAATTGAGTGTATTTCGATATTGTTTTCCTCTGTATTTTTGTATTTCACAGCTCTGACATACTTTAAACTACAGAAGTAGTGCAACAGGGTGCACTGACACTTAGAGAACAATTAAAACCGTCCATCTGGCATACTTGCAGTTTATTCATGTGCTTTTGCTTAAAATAAATATATTCAGTGTTTCTATGGAACAGTCAAAGAATAAAGTAACTGTGTAAAATATTTATTCCAAATCAAATCAGTCTCACAAGGTGTAGGACAATACAAACACAAACTGCCCTGCAACTCCAATGTGTGGTGGTAAAAGAGTTGATTCTGGTTCAGCCTATGCATTTCAGGAATATATTGTTGAATACTTTTCTCATATATATTTCCCGTCCATATAAATTTCCTGGATTTGTTTCCATTATATCTGTACTGCTTTCTCTTGTCCATTCTACTGCTATACAAGATACCTAATACTCTCTACTTTATTAACCTGCAGCTACACTGTAGCTCAATTTACACTGGCCTGTGAGGGAATGCTTGTATTGCCTTTAATAGATACCTTATTCCTTAGTAAATAAAACCCTGAGCTTTTAAGTGTTCACAGAAGTAACTGACCTTATTAAAAAGAAATAATCTTTATCATTGAAACTGTTTATGTTAGTATCATTCAAGAGTTCCTCCATCACACGCTAATTTTTATTTTTATTTAGTCCTCAGCAAACATTTGAGAAAATAAGACCAATCTTTGCTCTACAGTATTGAGCAAATACTCATATGCTTCATTTTAATAAATTTACTTAACTGCACTATACATCAGTCCAAGGGAAGATTCAGTAGCAGCTACTTTTACTTGTATTGAATCTCTCCTATAAATGCCTTAGATATTGCCAGAAATCCTTCAGGATGGTTCCCTCATAAATACTTAGGAGAATGATTCAGCTTCTTTGGAAATCAGCAGTAGTTTTCCATAAAATACTAAGATTATTGATGATTGGTTTAAAACCATAGTTCATATTAATGGGGAAATGTGAGTTGTAGCTCACCAAGGACAAGCTGCCTGTATCAGTAACCCAAGAGGGAAGGGGTGCAGGTATGTTACCTCAGTTCTGCTAAATTATCCCGGGAAGAGCCACGGGGCATGGGCCAGCTGCTCCTCTGGCTTCCTGTTCCTGGCTCTGGTTTGTGCTCAGCCATGAGCTGAGGGACCTCAGGCAGGAGCCAGTCTGGGTGTCATCACACTCCCTCGGGCACCAGGGTGCCTGGCTGGAAACGTGATCCACCATCTCTTCCAAAAGTAAGAGAAAGATTTCTGGGCTGCTTTACTTGTCTGTAAAAATGTGTCCTGAAGGTAATAACCAATCAACCATAGTGTAGTGGTATATGGCTATCCTAAAATCCCTTTAAAAGAAAATTTTCATGTCTATATTTTAACTAACATAAGTGGATCAGTTAACTGGTTAATGCAGGAGGGGTTTGGTCATATGCTATGGACAGATTCCAGAAAAGAAAATATTCTTTTAACATTTATGTAAAAAGAAAGTTAAAGTATAACAGCTTGTCTCTCCAAAATCGATTTAATTTGTTTTTAATGGTCTTGAAGAGTTGCCAAGTCTTAAATAGAATTTCTGAATTCCATTTTGGTTTTCAGACTATGGTATTATGCAATCCCTTGAAAAAGAAAAATAAAAAGTTCAGGACCTGCTCATTAATTAAAAAGAAAAAGGTTCCAAGCTGTTTGCTCTTTGTAAATTTGAAATACAATTCATGAAAATACTTCATAGTGGTTTTTTTCAAATCATATACTGTATTGCAATTATGCTAAATTTAAGAGATTTGGATTTAAAACACAGACAAGCAAATATTTTTAATTCCTTACATAACACATTGGCAGAAAGACTATGTCCAATAATCCACACAATTTCAGAATTACAGGCATTTTGCTCAGTGATACCATCACACAAGAGGGCATCCATTTCTTACAAATTCTCAGGACTTGCCCCACCTTAGACTAATGATGGATAACAGCTTTTTCTGCTATGACCTATCACCAGAACATAAAGAGAGGAGAATCATGCTTTGGCAAAGCTGCAGTTCATCTTACTGCTGGAGTAATTAAAAACTATAACTAATTGAATGTCCCCCACTCTGGTCATTATGGATGGGAATGAGATCTTTGCACATTTTACTCTCTATCAGTAAAACCTGCCCCTTTGTGTCTTGCAAATTTTGGCAATTTTCCCTCTTAGGTCTTTGGTGTACTCTGGAGTAACAGTGAGGAGGAAGGTAAATGTGAGATTTCTCCCGAAGAAAATCTTGAACAATCAACATTTGCAATGCATTTGGGAACATTACATTTTCAGAATTGCAAAGGAGATTGCTTATATATCCTGAGGGAATGCACCTGGAGAATTTAAATGCATTTTTAGCTCTACTCCGGAATTCAGTATGTCCACACTATGCAGTTCTACAGAATTATATAAATACCTTGTATATAAGATCTCATTCATTGCACTTTTTTTGAGTTTTAAAAATAGTTTCTGTTGACAAATAAGTGCAACAGCTCTTTCCTTTCTGTGGTTGTTTCTATACATAGAAAAATTGCTTTTCACCATCCATTCCATCCTAGTGCTCACCTGGAGTGTGGCAGACACCTATTAACATAGGTGTCATAGTTCCGGTCTGAGTGTCTGAGCTTATGTGCGATATGCGAGGACATGGGTGCAGGGCAGGGAGGGATAATGTGGTTAGGATGCATCCCAGGACAAATGCGCAGCATGAAAGAGATGTGTACCAAATAGTAGTGCCTTGAAAATTATTCCAGGGCCCATTGCAGAGACTTAGCATAACAGGCTCCTACACTAATAGATAAACCAGTCAAGACTGGGCAGCTGCCACGTTTTGTAGTTGTTAGGACGTATTGGAGCAAAAGTTCTTTATTTTTATTGCCAGAAACGAAAGAGATAATTTTACCATGTACCTTCACAATTCTCATCTTTGTTGGATTTAAAACTAGTTATTACCTCTTTTGAGACAATGATTTTATTTAATCAAAGGAAGTTTCCTGTCAAAGAAAACAAAATGGGAATGAACATGTCCATACCCAAGAAATTGTGAAGGAACCTAAACAAAATTATTTCCCTGAGTTTCAATTATATTTTCTGTTTTGTAGCTACATCTTCAATGATAATGTGAACTAAAGTCAAGGCAAAAGGATTTAGAAAATTGAAAATCTTTTTCCCAGATTAGAAAATGCATTCCTGTGGGAAATTAATAAGATAAAGTAACATTTAGAAATGAAAATAAGAAAAAAGGGAGAAAACACTTCAAACTTTTCAGCTTTAATTAATTCTTCATTTTCTCTTCAGAAAAGTATTGTAAAAAATTACCTAAAACTGTCATGGATTGGCACTGGCAGGATGCCAAGCACTCACGAAAGCTGCTCACTCACTTCCCTCTGCAGCTGGACAGAGGGAAGAAAATTTAACAGAGGATTCCTGAGTTGAGATCAGGACCAGGAGAGAGATCAGTCATTAAATACCATCACAGGCAAAACAGGCTCAGCTTAGAGATATAAGGTGAATTTATTACTAGCAAAATCAGAGCTGGATAATGAGAAGTACAAACACTTAAAAACACCTTCCCTCCACCACTCCCTCCTTCCCACAGCGCAATGAGACAGGGATTTAGGGTTTGGTCTGTTCATCACCAGTGGCTTCTCCCACTTCTCAGAGAGAAGAGTCCTTCCCCTGCTGTACCGTGGGGTGTCTCCCACAGGAGACAGCTCTCTGCCAATTTTACAGTGTGGCTTCATCTCACAAACATCAGCTTTCTGTGACCTGCTGCAAAGGAAGTGTCTCCCACGGTCAGACAGTCCTCCCAAAACTGTTGCAGTGTGGGACTCTCGTCCATGGGGTGCAGACCTCCAAGGACAGACTATTCCAGCCTGGAAGCAGCGGCCCGTTCTCTTGACCAGGTCTCCCACTGGGACACAACCTCCTCCAGGCATCCACCTGCTCTGGTGTGGGCATCTCCCCCACGGGCTGTGAATGGATCCCTGCACCGCCCACGGACCCCATGGGCTGCAGGGGCACAGCTGCTCCACCGTGGTCATCACCACGGCCAGCAGAGGAACCTCAGCTCCAGCAACTGGAGAACCTTCTCTACCGTCTTTGGTGTCTCCATGTTGTTTCCCTCACATTTTCTCACTCTGCTCTTCTCTGACTGGAAATAAAATTGCACCACAACCTTTGTTTTGATTTCTTCTTGAATATGTTTTCACAGAGGTGTAACCACCATTTCTAATTGTCCCAGCCTTGGCCAGTGGCATGTCCATCTTTGGAGCCATCAGGGGTTGGTTCTGCCAGAGGTTGTGGAAGCTTCTGGCAGCTTCTCAGAGAGCCCACCTCTGTGGCCCCCCCATTACTAAAAGCTGGGCCATACAAACCCAATAGAAAAACAAAAAGAAAAAAACCAAACCAAAACAGAAATATAAACAGAGCACAGAGAGAAAAAAAGGTTAATGTTTCATGACAAGCTGAGTTCACAAATGGAAAATTGAAGCCCAGAAAAATTGTGTTTTTTCAGTTATATATAGTTTAAAGTTAATACTGAAAAAGGCCTTTATATGCAAGTGATTATACAACCAAAGCTCAACACTACTGCTATATACACGAAGTGATCTATGACATTAATATTTTTATTTAAATTATATGCTTAGAAAATATACAAGAGAATTAATTCAAGATTGCATTAGAAACCATACTTTTTGTAATTCCCTGAATATAGGATTTGCAGTGATGAGATAATCAGGTCACAACAGGGTCAACTTTCTAAGTATATTTAATCCTAAAAGCAAAGTATTTGAAAGCAAAAGTGAAAGCAAAACAAAGAAACAAGCCAAGAAGCAAGAGGCAATAAAACCTCTATAAATTTCTAGTTCAAATTCTAGACAGTGGTAACTCTTATAGAATCAGAGTAAGATTGCAAAGTCAGTGCATTGATTACCTCTTCTTCAAAGGAATTAGAAAAAAACCTTCATCTTTGAATATTCATGTTAAACTGTGCTTTGTTTCTTTTGAAAAGTTTGTTTTCTTCTGATGTTCTGAACAGACTTTAGAATTCTATTGGTGCTTTGTGTACTTTTACAGTGCATAATATTCCATTTGTTTTTCACAAAGAAAGATCCAGTGTCTCTTACTGATTTCATTTTACCATTAAATTGAATTTAATATAAAATTTTCACTCTTTAAAAGATCCATCTTATTTATTATAATTAAAACACAAATATTTGGCATGTTCAAGCCATTCAGAAAATGTATATGTACACACACAGAACAGAAATAATAAGAAAGGAGTTGTACTGGACCTACCTTAATATTCTGTTCACGTGGACTTTCTGTTAACATTGACCTCTCTTGATACAGTAGTATAAACATATATTTGCAGTTGTATGTTGTATTATTTATGAAATTGTCTTTTGTCCAACAAATTATATTTTATACACTCATGGACTTTATAAGACACAATACACAATATAAGCCTAGAGAAATCAGAGGAAAAATTCTGGACCAGGGGAGATTTCCTGACCTAAAAATTGGTTAAGCATCTATTTTAACAATGAAAAGGGAAAAATTCAGTTGGTTTTCTTGCACTTTGATGAAGGAAGCAGGGTTTTCACTGCCACCTGTGCTGATAGTCCACCATGTCCATAACAAAGCAGAATAATTTGAAGACTTAGAAAGACTGAGCTTGATCTTTTATTAATTCCTTACCAAATCATCTCTTTGCCAAATGGGAGAATGTGGTGCAAAGGTCATCAAAAGTGACCCCTTGCATATGACAGAGGCAAAATAAAATCACTTCTGCAGCTGTTAAAATCAGAGTATGGATCTACACGGCAGCTCCCTGAATTTAGAAAATCTTCCTTGTACACAACCAAAGAACAAGATTCTAGCAGTTGTGTTTAGGGTCTGAAGGAATATACAAGCATGCAAATCATTGTAAAGTGAATTATTAATAGTTCATTTCTTTAAGTGAAATCTTAGGCAACTAAATTTCCTGATACAATAATTCTACAAGCCATAATATAATTCCACAGTTCTTTGTAGCATTCTAAATTATTTTCTTATTATTTATATTATCATCTCTTGTGATGTTATTTGGAAAGACAAAAGTGAGAATGCGCCTTATTTTACTAGAGATTAATTGGAAAATGAATGTAGGATTAATATCTCTTTCCATAATCACCTAAAAGTTTAATTTACGTGGTCTGTTTAAAATTTCTCTGCTGTCATAGACAGTCTTAGGCCTGAAAGGTCGAAGTGTAGATAGGTGGCTTGACTTCTGCAGGGTTCTCTCTCTTGACCAGGAATGGTTTATGCAAAACTTAACTCTTTTTCAGCTAAGGCCATGTGTGATGGATATCATCTATAAGAAAAGAGAATTTGTAACTCAATGATCAATAATAGAAAAAACATATCACTCTTCTTGTCCTCATAAGCATTTAACAGAGAATCCCAGACAGAATTAAGGGTATTTAAATATTTTTAGGAAATGATTCATGGAGCACAGTGTTCAGTGCTCAGTGTTCAGTGCTCAGTTAGGAAAAAAGAAATACTGAAGTCCACACTGAGTATTCTTATTATTGTTATTTCTACCACTGAAATACAATTGCAACAAATATATACAAAGACAATTAGGAGAACTGTCCATTAAAATAACCTGACAGGGAGGATATACAAGACAAGAAGACACTTTATAAAAATATCAGGATTATGAGTATATCCGAAGCCAAAAATCTTACACTCCGTGGGTAAATGTCACCCTTGCAAGGGTAAGTTTGCCACCACATTCCATCTGACTGGTGTTCTTGTTTGGATAATTTAATACAACCATTTTTTCTTGTTGCATAGGAATGAAATATAGAAAAATAACAATTTTTATCCCTTTCTTTTTTAGTATTTGCTCTGTAAACTTGAATTTTTTAAATAAAATTTCTCTTTCTATATGAAGATTTTTCAGTTATGCATCTGTATTACTAATGAATTTTGAAGCTCCATTGCATAGTGTATATAAAACATAGAGATTCTTAGCTGAAATAATGTATAAACATGCACTTTTTTTACTATTAATAGTCTCTAGTTGGCAGATTATCTATTAGCGCTGAAGTCTAGAACATAAACATTTAGCAGCTGTTTAAGAATCAGTTATCTGTTTGGCACCAGGGGCTGCTTTCCTTTTCAGAAGCACTTTGCAATCTCTTTATGACTCCCTTCTGTCAATTTCTGAAACAATATGCTTGCTGACACAGACCACTTTTTCATGTACTTAAGTACATTGTAGATTTTCTGGGTATTTACGTCAAGTCTCAAATCTTCAGCTTTATGACCCATTCCCTATGAGCTCTATTCTCTTTCCTGATATATGCCATTTCTGCTTTGTTTGGTTTATTTCCAATAGTATGTTTGCAGAGTTTGGCTAGTCTTGTAAAATATGCCTCATGGATGTCAATTTTAACAGAATAGTAATAGCAGATCATGGTTAAAAAATTACTTTGCATTGCAATTCCATACACTGTCTAAGAGATCATTCCTGCTGAAGGTTAGAAATGACATCCAGGAAAATGCTTGGGCACCTTTCTTCATCCCAATATCTCAAGGGACCTGTAAATTGTCTTCTTAACTAGTCACTGAGTGACAGAAATAAATTCAGCCCTAAAATAAATATTGAATGCAGTGCAAATAGATCTGGGAATTAATTTGGCCCAAAGTATTCTTTGAAGACAAAGTTTTAGCTCTGTTCTTTAGGTGATGTCCATTATGGTGGAGTTTGTGACTGGGTCACTAATCAGGCAAAAATGCAACAGGTTTCTAGAGACTAACTGTTAAATTCAGAGGAATTTTCTCAGTCTTAGGAATGACATGGAGAGGTCTCAAGTTAAGCGTTGATGGCCTTTCCTGACACCTACGGCTCCGTGGAGCAAAAAGAGAGCAATGATTTGAGAGTCTGAGTTCAGGATAAAGATGAACAGGGACCTGATTAAAAATGACAGGGGTTCCACCTCTCCAGTGGGAGAACACTGTCTACAGTGGCTTCAAGGCCAAAGGCTTGTCTAAAGCTGAATTGAAAAAGGAAGATGGAGGAATCCTGCTGCACTGACTTGGTTATGGGATGTATTTATGAGATAAAGATCCAAAGAAATGATGTTATCTGCCCCCATTGTTAAGGTCCTGGTTATCTAGGAATTTAAACAGGGCAAGGTCTGTGCAGAGAGCTAATATTATTTTCAAAGCCAACTGCTGTGGTGGGGAAAAAAAAGACATATTTTCAACTGGAACCACTCTTAGGAGAAGGATATGCCTAGGTGTGGTGGTGAGGGCTGAAGGCAAAACACAGCCATGCAGCCAAGGAGGTGACCACAGATGCCAAACTCTGGGGATACTGGGAATGGGGTTTCGGTCTGGCTGGGCCTGACATGTTTACACAAGCAATCCCAATCAAAGAATCAGTAATTTTTCAGTAGAAACATACATATTGAAAAATAACTGCTCAAGCCTGGATCTCTCACTCTTAGAGAGAGCTACAAAGTCTGTGGGAAGGTGAGCCTGGAAACTCAAACCCATCACTCCTGTGGACACCAAGTCATGAGTTTGATAAACTTATGGGTATGTGACACACCATAACATTTTTCTCGCACTTTCTCACACTGCATTATGCCCTGCATTCTGCTCTTTGTTTTATGCAATGAAATGTCTTGCTCCCTTTGTCATAGAAAACAAACACCACATCTCTCCCCTTATTTAAATTCTCCCCACTCTAAGTGAGTGATCTACATTTTTCTCTCAATAATCTAACTGACAGTCTTCCTAAAAATATCAGGACCTGGCATTTAGGTCTTAGGTTTGTTGCTTTACTTTCAAATTTGAAGAAATGCTTGCTATGCCAGGAAACTCGTCTATTTTTGTCACTCAGTAATGTATTTCCTTTACCTGCAAATGGCTATGTTGCTTATGGTTATGGAAAGACTCAGTTAGGTTTACATTAACATTTGAACCATTTTCTCTTAATAACTTCATATCAGCAGTAGTGTAGAACCTTGGATGAGACTCCTGGGTCTCCTCCTCTCTGGGGAGGGGGGCCGGCTGCCAGATTGCATGAGCTCTATTTTAGAAAAGTTCTTTTTTTGGTGTCTGGTCTCAAAATAAGCCTAGGTGCTAAGGCATTTCTATATACTGTTCCTAATTCCATTTGAATCATGTAGCCTCTCTTTGATGGAGCCTTCAACCAAAAGATTATCTTCACAGATTGCCGTACTCTCTTCTTCAGTCCAGAGTATAGTCATGATCTCATTAATTGCTTCTGAGAGATACATAAGGTCAAAAGTTATCTAAGTTAGTGAGATTTTTTCAGAGATAAAAAGGTCTTGAAGTTGAATGCACAGTTGTGGGCAAATTTCCAGTGCTTCCATGAGAAAACAACTACTACACAAAGAACATCACTGCCATCAGCAGCAACTCCATCTTACTGGGAACATCACCAGGTTTTGTGCATCTCTGGCTGTTCATGCTAGTCACACAGTAAAACAGTTACTATTTGACTTTCACATGCATTTGACACGACTCCTATAAAATAACCTCTGATAATTAAAGGGTCATATAAGCAGAATTCAGTAAATAGAAATAATACCTAAGGAATAGTTTGATACTTATCAAGTTCAAATTTATTTAGAGACCAAGAAAGACTGTATATTTGTTCCTTTTTTTTCCTAGTTAATTTCTATTCTCTCACAGTGTTGGTTAAGGGGAGTAATCATGTAAGGAACTTCTTAGGTAAAAAATAAAATACATAAAAAAGATGGACAGAAAATGGTCATTTATTTTTGAGTCCAAATTGAGTCAGACTGTAAATTCTATTTTGAAGCTCAATGAATTTGTATTTTCAAGTAGAGAGCTGATAACATTGAAAGATGATGTTGAGACTCAAAAAAAATGGAGAGTGCATAAGCCCTTGCTGTATCATTGTAAACAGGGCTGAACTTCAGTAAAAAGTATTATTTAAAATGATAGGAAGACTTACATCTAATGAACTCCTAGATGGTTTGGTCAAGGAATGGCTCAAAAGGAATCTGAAATGAAAGGAAGTGTGAAAGGACCACTCACAGACAATGGAAATAAAGTGAGTGAAAGCAAAAAAAATGCCTTCTGGTTTTCTGAACATGTGTAGTGACTGAGTGGAGGAATCTGGCTGTGTAAATGCATAGCCTGCTCTGCAGTGAGAATGCTACTCCAGTAAAATCAGGGCTGAGGCGAGCCTCTGTATTGAGATGTGATGCCTTAGGCAAGCTCCAAGCAATGATTCTATCCTCATATGATTATTCAGGTAAAAAAGAAATTCCTAAGCAAAGCATGAACACTCAGAAATATGATTAGTGAAGGAAATAAATTTGTATGCAGCAATTTAAAGGAGGAAAAAGGGTGCAAAAAGACAATTTACAAAAGGGGGGCAGGGATGAGAGAAATACAATATTCTCTTCTCAGTCAGTAATTAAGCAATACTGAAAAAAACCAGTTAATTAAAACAAAACATTAAGATTCTCCATTTGTCCTAATGCAGATAACCAGTAACCTTTGCAACAGCAAGAACTAGGACGAAGAAGAACACTGACTGTGAACTTGTCTATTTGGTGGATGAGGAGTTTTTGGACTGTCATATCCAGAGGGTAGTTGTCAATGCCTCGATATCAAGATGGAGATTAGTGACAAGTGAATTCCCTTAGGGGTTTGAACTAAGACCAGCACTGTTTAACTGTCTTGCAACGAGAGGTTTCCGTGCTGAATTCTGACTATTACAATGAGAATGCCTGATTTGTGACGTAATTTTAAGTTCTTTGATCCTGAATAATCTTTATGAAGGTTAGAAGGCCAAGCTGTGAGTTTCTGGAGGAGCAACTTCTTGCGAGTAAGCTTTGGTCATTTTCTTGAGAAGTAATTTACCTATCTGTACACACAGAATTTGAAAAAGACTGTATGATACTATCCAGGTATGAGTGAGCTTTTTATCTTCAAATACTCAGGTTTAGAAAGCAAAAATTCCCATTTCACCATTGCTATTAAGTTTTATTTTGCACTTTGTTGGTTTAGAGATTGAGGCTCAGAAAGAAACACTGTCACAGCCTTGGAATTTGTAGAGGGAACTAGAAAAATTCACTTTATATGTATAGTTCTACACCTATTTTAACTATAATAGAACTGATAAGGAAAGAGAATTGTCCAGCTATTGATTTTTAATTAACTTATTTTTTATGAAAATATAATATAGTATTATTTTCTACATTAAGAAATTTTATTAGGGTAAATCTTAGAAATTATCTTTCAAAATGTTTCTTAGCACTAAAGATGAAAGGCTGCATTTCACAAAACAGTGAATAAAACTCATATCAATAGTTCAGAAATTCATTTATGTGAATAATCTTAGACAAACAATATGACAACACAAAAACTGATTCTGTGAAGTCAGAAAGACTATTTGGAGACAGAGAAGTTAATGAGAACCATCTTCTATGCAACTTCAATTGTGCTTTTCCTCTCTATTTATCTGGATTATCATATTTTGCCCCCTCAAGGATGGTGTTTGCATTTATTTTATTGCTTGAAGAAGTTATTAATTTTTTCAAGCTACTTTGTCTTTCTAATATGGAAGTACAAGATAGTATTGAATGACTAATATATTTCTGTGTGTTATGTTGGAACACAGAAATTACTGAGCTGTGTCTTACCAAGGGCCAGGTGTGTCAGGTTTTGAAAGAAGTATCAAATGATCTTTTTTTCTGATGTAGCCTCTAGCAACACAGGCTGTGAGACCTGTTCCATTCATGGTGAAGAAACAATGCTGCTTCATTCAGTTCATCATTTTGCTATTTTATCTTTTTCCTTCATTAAATGAAAGCATGTCAGATAATTAAATTTTTTCAGCGGTGGTCATTAGTTATGCTTTATTTCTACCTTATTTGCTTGCCAAAGAAACAACCCATATCTTCCCAAGACTAGCTGAATTCAGAATATTATTCTTTCAGGAATTCATTGTCTTGGTTAACTAATCTTTGTACTAATATATCAACCTTTTAATACTAAATGTATTAAATGATATGCAGTGAATGACTAATTGCTCTTTTCTGGTGACCAAAAGTTATTACTTGATACCAAAAAGCTGAGGGTTTTTTTTCTCTATCATACACAACATTGCTGCGATCTTTCTTTTTAGCCAAAATTAAAGCATTAAAACTTACTTATGACCAGGTTCTGAAAGCATTGATTTGTACTAAATAGACTTTTTTTTTATGTTCTTTTAAATATAATTTTTAAGAAGAATTTTAAAATTTGAAAAATCAGCACATAATCTCTTCTCTTATTTTCTATCTTTAAAACTATTTTGGTTTTACTGCATTTGAAGATGTAATTCCTTAAGAAATATGGATGAAGAAAATCTCCAGTGTGGGATTTTGCTCGTGACATTGTGATATTGATACATTTGTTCTCAGGCTTGATTTCAAAATATTCTAGCATTGCCATAAGTAAGGCAAATAACAATTACATAAATTTATATAAGGCTTATTTTGAACCAATGTTTGCAAATTATTTCCAGAAAATAGCTGATCTATGTGAGAACTAAGCAGATATTTATAATAGTGAGAGAAAATGAACAAAAATTAATAACATCCTCCTGTAAGCTTTCTAAGGCCTTAGTATATTTCTTTCAATTTTTAGGACTTTGGAGGATTTTAAAAGAGAGGTGGTCTCAAGAAAAAGAAAAAAAAAAAAAAAGACAGGTCAGCAACACCTTTCAGGCATTTTTAAGCTTTAGAAAAGTGGGTTTCTTCCTCTTTGCAAGGGAAGCAAGTGAACACAAACTGGTTTTAGAGTGCATTTTTATGACAGTGACAGAACATTTCTGGATTCCTTCTTAATGCTGAGCCTAATATCCTCTCAGCTTTTAAAACAAACCTCCTTCTTAAAATAGATAATTTGGAACACGTTGCTTGAGCTGTAGTGTGCTCTTTAACAAAAGACATTTTACAAAAGTGCAAAGTATTCTCACTTTTGATAAAAGAAATGTATTGTGTATTCTTTTTTCAGTCAATGCTCTTCAGACTTACTGTCTTACATTTAGAGGGCTTACAACTTGCTTTCAAAATCATCCATTCAATATTTTTTTCGAAGGCATATTACAATAGTTACCACTTGGGCACAATCTTCAAAATAAAATGCAAAGAGTAATGATATACAGTTTAAATGCAAATATTTGATGAGTTTCAGGTTCTCTGTAAATCTGCTCTCTTTGTAGTCAACAAAATTGCATCTCTTAGAATTCTTTTCACCGTGACTATTTTGTGTATATAAAACAAACAAACAAAAAATTATATTACTATCACTTTAAGCACAGCAAAAATAATCCCAAAAATCACCTGAATTCATAAACAAGCGTTGCAGAAACAGAGAGAGAGCAAAAAGGTTTTTTATGAGCATATTGATTCAGATCTGTACTTTGCTTTTTCTTTTCTGGTGACAAATAAGTCTTCCATTTGACTTTGTTTAAAATGAATAACCCACCCTCTCACTTGGGAGGATAAAGCCATAAGTACACGAGGCTCTGAAACCTCATTCTCTTTTGTGCCTTTGGCTGTTGGAACAGACATTTGTCTACTGTCATAGTCTAAAGGGGCAGCATAAAATCAGGAGGCCCTTTCACCCTCTGGCCGCTGTGGAAGAGCCTAGTTGCAGTACCACAGCATTGTAAGAATATATATTCTGGTATATCATTGAACCACTGCTGTCTGTGCCTAATCTCACAGTGACTGTGACCTGTAAAGAATGTCATACGTTTCATTTTCTCCAAGAAGTCAAAATGATTTCTTCCAAGTGAAGACGAATGAGTTGCTCAAGTGGAAGAAAGGATTCACAGACCATAAGGACAAGACACATCCTATTTATATTCTCTAACTTCAAAGTCTTTGTCGGTGATGACTACAAACCCCTCAGACAGAGTAGAGGATTGGCTGCCAAAGTACAAGAGAGAAAAAACTGCAGAGTAGGCTGGAGAGGAAAGCATGTTTTGGTAGGAAATAGATTAGATGACTTCAAAACCTGTCATGTATCATAAAATCACTCCTGTGACAAAACCAGTATCCTGTCAGCTTCCAAATCATAGCTCCTTAGATGTACGTTTGAGCATGTTTGAGTATCTTCTTCATTAGACTCTGTATAAGATAGATTTGATGGTCCTGCAAAGCTTTTTGATTTTAATTAGAGCACTTGTTACGCTAATACGTTTGTGCCAATCATATTCCTCTGTTTTCTCTCCATTGGTTTACCTATTTATTGTTCTTGTGGTCTTTGTTTACAATATGATCATATCTGAACTCACCAATCTGTTTAATACCATACCAGAACTACTCTCAGAAGTTGTGATTTTTCTTCCTCCATCCCTGCATCTCCTTCCTACTGCCGACAAAAAGGTTTGTACAGCCAACAGTTAAAATCTGTGCAAATACCTGACATTAAAATCTATGACGTGGGTTCTTAAAGGCAGTGAGTACCCGAACAAGCAGTTAGACGTGTAAGCATCTTTTGAAATTGTTTTTAGATCCTTATTTTCATCTCTCTAAGATTAATCATGTTTCAGAACCTAGCCCTTACTCTTTTAATATTGAAAGTTTAATCTTTAACTTTTACTTCTTCTGTTCATTCTGCCTGAAGCCTAGGATACAAAATATATGTGTGTTCTCCAATATAGGTTGTTGTGCTGTGGTTAAAATTAATGCTCAGAGAACTATTTTATTTTATTTTATTTTATTTTATTTTCCCTAGATTTTCAATCAGCTTTACATTATTTCTACAGTAGTTTTGTTAAACATTGCTTAAATCAACAGTTCACAGCACACTACACTGCACAGAAGCCTGTCAAATGTTGGAGTCCATCACAATAAATCTCATGTCACATTACATTGAACTGAGTCATCTAGGGACTAAAGTGTGAAGTGAATGCCAACTTGTCATCTGTGGTACTGCTTCCTAAGGGAAGTGGTGGAAGCCCTGTTGTTAGAATAATTTAAAATAAGGCTGGGCAAAACACTAGAAAATTACACTGTGGGGAACTGTCTCACTTTGGCAGGAAGGAAGAAATAATAGGGCTTTTTTTCTGTCTTCAACTTTTGTTAACCTACAAGACGTGACATGGTAGGTTTTGTTTTGTTTGTATGTCATGCATTGCTTTATAGACCTGTATTGTCCAGTAGTTTTTGCCTCTTATGTGGTGTCATGTAGAGACATCACTGCCCATTACACAATTTATGATTCTAAAGAAATCACCTCTTGCTGTTCTAAAAGGGATTATTATCAAGCGCTAAAACTGAGTCACAGGTGTTTGTCTTATTTCTCTTATTGCTGTCTTGTTTTCTTAAGTGTTGGAGCTTAACTATAAATAGCAAGCAAATAAAAAGAGGAAAAGAGGAAGACAGAAAAGTATCAGGTATTTTAAAACTTATGAGGAACCATTTTCTTCTGCAATAGTCTTTCATTGACATTCAAATTAAACACAGGTATTTTAGTAGAACTGCTAGGGCCCAAAATACTTGAGATGGAAGGCAAGATTGGGGCAAAATGTAACCCATAGAGTCCCTTCAGCTTGATTTTCTTGGGCACTCTACTTATCATACAGAAACAGAGCAGGAAGAATTATTATGCTACTGCCGGAAATTCTGAAGTATACCTTCAGAAAGATTTTTTCCCTTTGTTCCTGAGACATAAAAATTTAACTGTTTTTAAGCAATGAGCAGTTCTTCTCCAGGCTTCTGGGAGAGCTCCCGTAGAAAATCCAACAGTGGAATGCCAGAAAATGGACTAGAATGAAAGAATCTATTAGCTTGCATCTATTTCAGGCAAAACCTCAAGCCAGGCAGCATGATATAGTACATATTCATACAGCTGAGGTGTTCTATCCCAAAAACATATAGCTTCATCCAAAATGTTGAAGAGACTGATTTGGGCATAGCACTCGCTAACACCTAACATGCATGTTGTGCTGGGGATGCAAACTTTGGCATACTCCCAAACTAATATAGTTAAATAATAAGAACAATGTAAATCTGCATGGTGGCATTGAACCTGAGAAGGAAAGAGAATAAAAACCAAATACAGATACAAGTCTTTGCAGAAAAATGTTTTGGAAACCGGAGAAAACAAAAAAGCCCCAGAAATCAAATATCTTCCTTTTTCTGGTCCATGTACTGTCACACGTAAAACAGAAATACTGTGATATACAACAGGATTTGCACTAAAAAAAAGATAATTTAGTCTTTTGTTGCATTCCAGTATTGAATGAGATGCCAGAAGATTTCCTCCCACTGTTCCTCAGTAGTAGGAGGTGAGTTGTGTAGTTCTTGCCAATCATTAGTCATGGCCAGCAATTTTTGTGTTAATACAGTGTAATTTGGCGGTTTTGATAGGGTGCTGTTGGAACTTAAGAGTAATTCATAGGGAAATGACTAAATTTTATTTGAAATTAATTGTAGGGTTGACTGAAAAAGTATTGAGTGACGTTTGGCATAGATAGAAATAAAGACTGGTGCAGGGGAATTGTATAAATAATTTGACATGTATATGTGGATAGATTACATGCTGAAGCTAGAAATAGGAGTTGCTTTTGCAGGTAGGATTAATTAGAGCTTCCAGAGGGTCCCTTCCTCTTTGTTTCCATTTCAGTGAGTCCATGAAAAACTCATGAAGAAAATTTTCTCTTCTCTTTCTGTGTTGGGAAGATGTTAAGTGAACAGAGATAGCTTTAACTTTAAAGGACTGTTTGGTGGGGAACTGTATTGCAGACACAGGAATGAGTGCAGGATGAAAGAAAGTGTCGAAAGTTTATTGACCTTCACAATTGCCAGAAACAATATTTTGAGAACAGTTGCAATGAGTAAACCCATTCCTCGTATTGATTCAACCAAGGCTCAGTGATAGAATTCACACTCTAGTCCCAGGGGTGCAAAACCTACAATCTCCTAATACAAATGCAGCTACATTACATGAAGAAAATAATAATTCTAAGACTAGAGGACATTATACTGATGCTGTTTACTTAATCAAAAAGAAATAGTTCTCCTCCTGTCAATAACTATTTCAGAATCTAATGAAAAGGTTAATATGTCCGATCATATTTTCCTGTTGTACAATATTTTCTGTTAAGTGGCTGAGTGCTCAGAAGCTTGATGTGATTAGATTAACACAAGCTTTCATTTGGAAGTGTCAAAAAGTGTAGAATGATTTGGCATTATCCAGTTAACCTCTAAGATGAAGGTTGATTATGATTGCTATTTAGGTACATACATGGCATTCCTAATTACTGAGCATGTCTATATGAGAATAATTTAAGAATCTAAACAGGGTTGTCATTCAAAGAAAAATAAAGAAACAAAAATACTTACAAAAACACAGCATTTGTTGAGAAAAGGGCATATTGCATTTGAATTAAAAGGAAAGAGCTCATAGGGAACAAGTTCACAAAAGCATAACCTTCCTGGGGATTCTATGGCAATTGATTAAGCTCTGTAGGGAGTGAAATACATTTTTGACCTGTAAAACAGAATTTCTGCTGGGTGTGAGTAAACAAGTTTCATGCTGGAAAAAAAAAAAAAAAAAAAAAAAAAAGCAGTCACAGCCAGCTAACTTTTAAACTTAAAAGTTAGAAAGTTAAATTTATTTCAGCTACTACCAGATCTTCCTGCAGATTCAGCATGTACACATTTCTACAGTGAAAAAACCCCCAAACTTACCATAAGCAGTGAATTGGCCTGAAAAAAGCAGCAAGAACTGGCCAGCTCCATGCTAGCTGACAATAACATTCCATTCTCAAAAGGCCACGCTTGTTTTGTTGTCAAGTCAAAAAGCAAAAAGGTAAATTAATAAACACTGTATAACGGTTGATTATTACCAGGAAAGCAAATCCTGGTATTCACTTGCAATGACTAATTGCCTGATACTTAAGCCAGTGCTATCGAACTTAATAGAATTTCTCTGGAACCTAATGAAGTGCTTTGATTTGCTGATATCCATATCTTTGTTATGCCCCTGCTCTCATCAAAACCTCCCTAAACATCAAAGCTTATCTGGTTCACTTCTTTTCTTGATGTCAAGACCCGAATTTGTCAAGTCACTGTAAACAAAGCAATTTGCCTAAAGTTATTTGTAACTCCTGTTAAATGTACAGTTCCTCTTAAATTGCTTGTTATGAAAGATCTATCCTGTCAAAATTTCAGTGCAGTAATAAGAAAATAAAATTTATCAAAGATCCCAGACAAATAGTTCGAAAGCAACTTGTTTAATCTCTTAGTTTCTTTGGGTTTTTTTTACCTGGAAAAATGCCCAATGTAGTTTCATATGCCTATTCATATCCTCACAGTGCATTAAACTGTCTTTATATTGCATTTTTGTAGGAAAAAAATATCTGTACTTTTAGATGTGAAAGGATTTATAATGACATTCCAGATAGGTGAGAATTTAAATATATTACTTACTTTCAACACAGGACTCATCCTATTAACTTCAACCTTTCTGGAAGACTCCTGGAAAATGTTAATATGGTGTCAATTGTAAAGATGTTGTTGTCTTTGTTCCTTATCTTTTGTAATCATCTAAATTATTTCACCTAAGATACAACTACCTGTTAACAGCTTTTAGCTCTTAATGCTGATTATGATTGGTAGTGAATACAATTATTCTTTCCATTTTTTATGGCTGTGAATTGTAAGAGTTGGTATTATTAGCAATTATCATTATGTCCATAATGGGGACTGAGGCCTCGTAAGTTCAACAGAATTGTCATCTGCTATCTACAGGCAGATAGAAAAGGGATTGAATACAAACTGTATTTAGAGTAGCCACTTCAATAACCTGTCCTCTCTCTGAGAGGTCCTGTCCCTGACAGGTCTTTGAAGTGATATTCCGAGGAAACCACCACACGGTCTTTTTCAGCCTGAAAGACGTCAGGTGGTTCCAACTCATTCCACTGAGAGAATTATTAGCCATTGAGATTAACCACTCTTGTGAGCAAAAGCTTACTCTCCAAAAGAAAGGTTAGGAATATATGCACTGTGGTTTAACCCCAGCTGACAGCTCAGCCCCACGCTGCTGTGCACTTACTTGCCCTGTCTCAGTGGCATGGGGAAGAGAATCATAAGGGTAAAACCAAAAATTCATGGGTTCCGACAAAGAAAACTTTATAGGTAAAATAAAAGATGTGCATACCACCAAAACAAGATAAGGAATTAATTCACCACTTCCCATGGGCACGGAGGTGTTCAGCCATCCTCAGGATCAGGGCTCCATTGTGTGTAACAGTGACTTGGGGAAACAAACTCTGTTGCTCCGAACATCTTTCCCCAGCTCTATATTTTGAGCATGGCACCACATGGTGTGGAATATCCGTCAGGTCAGTCGGAGTCAGCTGTCCCAGTTTGTCCCCTCCCAGCTGTTTGTGCACCCCCAGCCTCCGCACTGGTGGGGTGGGGTGGGCTGAGGAGAAGACAAGGCCCTGATATTGTGTGAGCTCTGCTCTGCAGTAATGAAAACATCCCTGTGCTATCAACACATTCTCCAGCACAAATCCAAAATACAGTCCCATGAAAGCTACCGTGAAGAAAATTAACTCTATCCCAGCCAAAACCACTATGTTTCACCACAGAGAGTAAAGCCAAGATCTGCAACCAAACAGGTGAGAGTAATAGTGTTAAAAGTTCCTTTTTTACCCTGGCTGGCAGAAGATGTTTGCTGAAAGAGGTAAGAGGTATCTAATTAGAAAGGAGTAGAACACAATCAACAGAAGTACCTGTGTATGATGAGATTTAAATGGATACCCTTTGAAATACATAAATAAGTTTAAAAAAGTAATGAGGGAGGCCATGTTTATTTTCTGCATTAAATTAGGATTGGTTTTCTAACATAATACTATCATACTTTTACTTGCTTTTTGCTCCCCTTTAAAGTGCTTTTACAGACACTGTTGCACAGTATAGCCTGCTGAGGTGTCCTGGGGTGGCATGATGATATTTCGTATTCCTTATCGTTTGTATACTTGACCAGAAAATATGGTCCTGTAGCTTTAACTGTGTCCCGCAGCCGGGAGAAAGCTCTGCCAGCGGGATGTTTTGAAACTTTTTCCCCGGCTCTCCTGCGGGGGAGTGAGAAGGAAGGGACACTGTTTTTACTTTTTTTTTTCTCTCGGGCAGTTGCTGCGGCTGGTTGCTGGTGCTACTGGTGTGGCTGCTGCTTGGGTTTTCTTTGTTTTGATTTTTTTCTCCCTGGGATTGTTTTTCATCGTTTTGGACCCTTTTCTTCGACTTGCTTTCTCATCTGAGAACCTGAGGCGCCCCGGAGGGCAGCGGATGAGAATCATCCAGGGAGCCACCGGAGGAACTCCACCCGGCTCCTCCAGGGACCCCGGAAAGGGGAAGCTACACCTGAGAAAAAGGACACTAAGTTCATCAGGTGTTTGTTCGGGTTTTCTGACCCCTTTTCCCCATTCCCTTTCCACTGTGTGGTCTGTTAATCAAACAGTTCTTCCCACTTTAGGCTGAGATATTCTGTGTTGTGGGGCGGAAGGGGTGCCAGAAACTTTTGCTGTGGGGGAGGCACCTGTTCAGAGTGTTTTTCACCTAGGATATTTGTCTCTAATCCGAGACATGAGGAAACCCCTTTGTTTATGCCTTATTATTCTCTACTCCAAAACATCCAGTTCTAATTGTAGCATGCATAAAAATATGACATTAGTACAAATGAAGGCCTATATTTTTGTTTACTGTCACAAAAATCCAGCTTTTCTGTTTGTTGTAAGGGGATTTTATTTTTCTTTTAAAAATCATTGAATCATAGATTAGAACCATAGAATAGAACCATAGAATGACTTGGGTTGGATGGCAGCTTAAAAATCACCTGGTTCCCACTCTTTTGCCATGGGCAGGGACACCTCTCACTAGGCCAGGTGTGGTCTAAAACAGTGTGGTTTTTGTTTTTAAAAGATTCTTTTTCCTGCCCCACAATGACAAATCTGTAGAAATGTGTAATTTTGAAGGGTGGAACATCTATCAAAGTGGGACTGAGCATTATTTTCATTATATCTATTAGGTATAATGTCACTGTCATTTTGCATCAATGGAATAATTTTTCATATGTGGAAGAGAGATTAATACAGCTTTGGTATATGTCTATAAGTACAGTCAGCCCTCATTTATTTTCTGGAATACAGTTTGAGTTTTGGACAGAAAGACAAAAAAATAAGGCACTATAGTAACTTGTATATAATATATTTATAATTAACTACTATGTTCACCAATGCTATATTGAATACAATGATAAAACCTTAATTCTGCAGATATATCATGTAATGAGAGCAACAGAATTCTATAGATGACAAATTATCCCAGATAACTGTTTTAAAAGGAGCTTCTGTCACTCTTTGTTCTCTGTATAGTAAGGCTGGATAATTAGCTCAAGCTAAATACTAACTTTTTAATGGCTAAAATTAGGGTTTAAAAATTCTACCTAAAGCTACCTATATACAATGTTTTCAGGGTCAGGGCTTAATTATCCTGATATGGAAACAGCCAAACTCACACTTCTGCACTGTCAAATGCTCTATAATAAGATGTGTTCCTTTGAAATTCTTTTCTACTAATAATAAATATCACATGGGCTCCACCTTTTCTACCTGACAAGGTTCCACTCTGTTGCTTGCTGAAAAACTGCTGAAGAAAACCAAGATTCTTCCAGCCAATGTGCTTGAAATGACATTGTTAAGCTCATGATGAAGTTTAAAATAAATTGTTCAATTAAAAAAGAAAAGAAAATAAAAAAATAAACCATCTTTCAGGGATGTCATCTGGTCATTCTTTGAAGATAAAACTACTTGGCTTACTCATAAATAATGTATGGCCTCTGCAGTGAAAACTGAAAAAGTTACCAGTTCCTTCAGGAATACAGTGCAATCCTGTGATTTAGTATATTAGATCATTTTTTCAACCTTGGAAAAGGAAATGTTTCTCTTTATTTGTAAGTAAAAACACTGAATATGTGCATCTAATTTGGCTTTTAGAACAGTGCCTCTAAGGAGTAGTATCTCTCCTGAGGTGGCAGAATTTAGAGTTTTACACTTGACTCTTGAGGATGTGGCACCAAAACATGGACAAACCTGAAGAATAGACATAACTAGACTTTCAGTACTACACCTGTTTCCTCTTCAGATCTTTTCAAAGGCTCACATTAAAAGATTTGTATTCAGGAATCCTATAGAACAAGCTTGAACCAGTTGTTGAATTTGTTCCCTGCTTCTCACTTGTCAAGGAAAAATTACTATTGCACTCTTTCTCAAACTGTCAAATTTTATATTGGTAATGGAGCCCTTTAAAACAAAGACAAAATTTTGCTCTTTATATATCACTTTTTTTAGTTCTTCTGTGAATTTGTCTAAACTCTTTTTGTCTATTTTTTCTAGTATCTAGTGTCTGTCATCTACCTTTCTTTTTTTTTGCTCTAAACCCATCAGTGTTACTTTCATGTGAAATTGCATAGGTTTTATATCATCAGAAGTAAATAAAGATATCTATTCACTTTCTCAGTGCCATTCATTTAAAAGTCTGTTACAGAATCTTGTTTTTGTCTTTTCAAGGTTATAGAGTCCCAGTCTATTGACTCATTCATCACTCCAAAGCTATTGCATTATTTTGACCATTCTTGTTGCCCTTCTCTGTCTTTCGGGTTCTATTGTACTTTTTAGGTTTAGATTCCAAAATCAAGCAAGAAGCAGGCAGTCAATAAATTCATTTTTTAAAAAAAATCTTTATCCTTCCAAGTCAATGATGACATTTAGTTTGCTTTTTTTACCATTAGGGAATACTAACACAACGTTTTGATATATTTTATGCAAACACAACACTATTGTTTATAATATAAAAAAGACTCCACTATGTTGTTTTCTATAAATTACAGACTGATAATTGTGTGAAATGGGTTAAACTCAACCACAATGTACATACATCTGTATTTGTATGTGTGTATATGTATTTATATCTGTATATATATAAATATACATATATTTGATATCATTATCCCAGACTGTTTTTACAGCTAATTAATAAAGCAGATATTCGTGAGACATGATTGATCTCACATACTTTGTTGTAGATTGCATGATAACAAGACTCCTGGCCACGATATATCTACTTCTCCCCTGTAAGAGCATGTGTCTGGACAGTGTGCCTGGACAGTCACTTCTGGAGTAGAAATCTCTTGCAGTTAAACACATCTGACCACAAGTCTCACTGCAAAATTCAGCACCAGACATATACTTTTGATTTTTGCTTTGGTGTTTTTCTCCTGAAGTTTCTGGCTTGCTTCTTTTGGACCTCAAACTCACACTATTGAATTTTAGCATAGGTAGAAAAAAAATTGATTTCTGTAACTAATAATCCAGCAAAATTTAATATTATTGCCTTGGGAATGTAAAATGGTAGTATATATAAATATATGTTTGCTTGTTTATCTATAATTTCTGAGAAAAAGCAGATAAGTGGTAGAATACTGGCAGTGCCTCAATAAAAAAGATTTAAAATTTCCTTTGTCATTTATAATGCAATATGGTCACATAAAGTAGGAAAAGCATTAAAAGAAGTCTCAGAGGAAAAAACAAAAGTTAGGCATAATTTCAAATTATAAAGCTCACTTTCTTCCATGGTAAGGATTATATTTTGTACTCTTGATGAAAATCAATTCTGTCTGTCCCTAAATATGATGCAGTTTATAGATTACAATGCTCATTAGCAATAGGACACAGCAAAGTGTTAACCTTGGACCTAAAATACTATTCATATGAAGTAGAGAAAATGGGCTATGTCAAATATTTTAATTAAATGTATTGCGGAACCTATCTCTCTGGAACATAAACACATTTGACAACTTTGATTAAGGCTTTTCTGTGTGAAAATGCCAGCTTTCAGTTTCCTTTACTCTTCATGTGTGCTGCATTTGGAGGTCAAACAAGAGAATTTAACACTTGAGTGAAATCATCGCTGTTGCACTGTCATCTGGAAGGATGTGACAAAGTGCAGTGACATTTACAGACCCTTTGATTGCCAAGGATGATTAGATGCACTGGTTAGGCAGAGGAATTTGTATTGTTTCTTTGTAGCAACTGTAAGAGTCAGTTTTCAGATCCTTCCTATGTGCTTAGTAGAAAAGGGTACAATAAACATGAAATATACAGTCTAGAAATATTAGAAACGAGATCCAGGGCATTACCTTGCTTTGCCTGCTTGTTCAATACTTAGAACAATAAGCAGAAACTGGAATATTAATGCGATTACAAAACTGTACAGTATGTATTAATTTTCTACAAACGCTACTCAAAGGAAATCAAACCTCATGGATAAATGATAAAAAATTTTGTTTCAAGTGTAGCTACTTGTATGAGATTTATCTGTCCACAACTTAGCCACTTAAGGCAGCAGCTCAACACCTCCTGTGTCCTCCTTTCCATGTTCGCTGCTGAATCCCCATTTGCCTGTTCTGGTCACTGGTCAAACATGAATTATTAAAGAGGTATTAGATAAACAGCAGTCTGACACAAACTTTCTCTGAAGCATGGTCAAGTTCCCAGTGTATATCCTCAAAATATTTTGCTTACTTGTGGAAAAGTTATTTTAAAAAAGTATTCGTGCCTTTGGAATAAAGGCCATACCTAACTGTACTGGCACCTTGGAATTTTCTGATTGTTTTTCTACAAGGAATGCATTATCTCATGGTTGACCTGAGAATTTCAAAGTGTACAATGCTCATCTCAAACTGCAAAATAGAGAAGACGTATTCCTCCTACCTTACCTCCTCAAATGTGAAATTAATTTATCTAACACTTGACAGGAAAAATAGTATTTGCATTAAAATATATGGGTCTATTACTTCAAATGTTACAATAATGCACTTTCTTGTATGTGTTTCTCCCTCTGATGAAAGAATTACAGGTGTCAATCCTCTTCCTAAACACATAAATAGAACCTACTACCTGAGACATAATGAATGCAGTACAACTATTTTTTAGCTTTCCTTAGAGTTAGAATTTTTTAATTTTATTTTTCAGAAGATTACAAGTTGCTTTTGTGTCATGGAACTAGGTGCTACCATCTGCTTCCTTCATGAAGTCATTGTTATTTTGCACTCATGGACATCTTACAGCAGCAGCTCTGCAATTAGATGGTGATTAGTGAGTAGTCAAGTTTTAAAAGAACTAGGTTTGCAGAAAGCAATGAACCAATTGCACCTCTGTCCAGATGTTTTGTGCAGATGGTATACTGTTTGCTAGAAAGTATAAATAAATAGGAGACTGGTCATAATTAACAAAAAATTGGACCAAAATCCTTAAGACATTAAAAGAAAATGTCATGTAACTCTTCTTTCGGAAAGATAAAAGAAGTCTTTCTACATTTTTCTATTTGGATGTTTTATTTTATAATGTCTGCAAAGTTAATCATTGCAGAGGTTCAAAGCTATTTCATTACAATTTCAGTACAAAGGGGGAGATATTCTGTCATAATTTTACCAATTTCATTGAAAGAGATATCTCTCAAGAGACATTATCTGCATCAATATAAAAGGAAAAAAATGACAACAGTGATAACAGAAGCATTTTTTCCCTTTTTCTGTATCACTGAGTGACAGAATCACAGAATGGATGATTTTACCTTAGATGATCCCTCCAACCCAGATGGACTTTCATCCACTTTATTTCCCTGGTTTTCAGATTCCAGGCCCTCATCCCTATTGTACAAGGGCACCTGGGTAGGTGAGGTAGCTCATGAGGGGTTTCACCAGCCACCCTGAGAAAAAACCCATTTCCACTCCCCTCTGTATCCGAGGTCCCCTCCTTTTCCCTGGTGGCGAAGGGGATGGTGGATCCGTTTGTCTAAGGCACAGTAGAGGGTGGCTCCAAAAGCTTAAGAGAAGGAATGCAGATGAGGCAGTACAACAGAAAATTTCAAGTGTTTTGGGTTAAGATTGATAGCTCAGTGACATATATCAAAACCAGAACTCTCTGAATAGTTAATATATAATTTTCAGACTTGGTTCAGTTTTATTTTGTTTTAATTTAAAAATTTTGAAAAGAATAGAACCACTAAGACAGATGTCATTCTATTATTTCCCTGCTTGAGAAAATAATTTTTTCAGTGACCATTTTGAACCTCCTTGGCTTTTTTGAACTTTCCCACTTAATGGAATCTTCTTTCTAATGCCTTACAATAATATCTTCATGTCAATCTTTATAGTTGACTTGAACAAACTTGGACAAACTACTTGCTGTTAGTGCCTGAGCCACAAAGGCCCATGCCATATAAAGCCAGAATTGCTTATTTGAAATTTGTATTCAGCTTAAACACCAGCTTCTCAGTGCTGTAAGCAATATATAGTTTATCTCTCTTTCAATCATGATCCCTCGTACTTCTTAGGAAGGCAACCTGAGGAATGATGGCCATTAATATAAATAAATTCAGAGAAAATATTAGCACAGAAAATTTCCATGCTTGTGCCAGAAAACATTGGCAAAGCCCTGTGATTTAAAATAACTCCTTGACAGTTTTGATTATAATTAAATCACAGGCATATGGGAGGCAAATAACTGAATGTCATTTAAGCAAAGAGAAATTTTAGAACCAAAGAAACAGGGAAGTTCTGTCTTAATTCGATATTACTTTTCTTCTTTCTCCCCTGTTCTTTGCATTCATAACTGATCCAGCAATGTAACCAGTAACTTACTGTTATTTTTTTTCCTGATGTAAAAAATTAAGAGATTCTGGCTATTTAAAAAAGGATTTGTATTTTCTTTGTAGTCTGAAATTATAGTAAATTATATGTTCTAGGAATATAATCAGGCCATGGAAGAAATTATAACCTGATTACCAGATTGGAATACCTTCTGGGTTTATTGGCTGATCAGCAGTTTCTTGAAAATAAACTACCTGCTACAGATGTATACAACAGCAAGGAGATGGTCTGAATGCCTTTGTTTATAAAGTGTCACTATTGATTCAGTTCTGAGGAGATTTAAAGTGTGTAGCAATGAGTAGGACAGCTGTGTTGATGACTATAAGGATTAAAAGGAAAGAATCAATATCTGTCTTTAAACACTGAAGTGTCTAAATAATCTGTTATTCTTATTTTCTAGATTACCTTTTATCCTGTTGTACATGAACCAAATGCAAGCCTCAATTTTGGTCCCAGTGAGAATTTTCCAGTATTTTGAAATTACCTGGTTAACTCTAAGTCCTGTTTATCAATATCTTAAATAGCTAATTCAGCTACACTGCACTTTAAAATGTTCAAATCTTCATTTTCACAATTAAAACACAATCCCTAATATTGCCAAACACAGAAAATTATTAGTATATTTATGTTGTATATATACTTTAAACACGTAATGCCTGTAATTTCCTTCAAAAATATTTTAAATAGTGAATTTTTGAACTCTGATATCTTATCAGTGTGTTTTCTTAAATGTTGAACATCTGTAGTTCTACTTGGTAATTTATATGAAAAAATTAATGCAATAATAACAGAGTAAACAAGAAGGGTCACTTAAAACTTAAAATTTGGGGGGGGTAATGTAATTTTATCTTAAAATTAAGGTTAAGGATAACATTAGTGTTCAAAGCGTGATGAAGCCTACTTCTACAGGGACACTGCAACTGCAAAAGTGATGCCAACGGGAGAATGGAGTGAGATGAATGGTTTAGAGAAAGTAGACAGAACAGTGCAACTTTATTAGCGGTAAGTAATGTGGAGATTAGAATAAATGCTAAGACTAGACATGTCCAAGAAAAAGAAGTTTCATTCAGGTTAGGAAGGTAGTTTTGAGGCTGCATAATTCTTTTACTACCACTGCAATTTAAAAGCCAATATTTTGATTTTTAGGTCACTTTTATTTTAATTGTCATACTTTTAAGTGTACTTATAAATTTTTTCTCATGTCCATTCATCGATATGAGTGAAACTGAGAACCAAATATATGCTTTGTGCAGGAGGTGAAATTGATGGATTAGGGAGTGTTTAGATGAGACAAATCTCTTACCATGATTTAGCTTTGCAATAACTACTGCAGACTTTTACCCCTATGTTTAAAAATGGATCAATAACCTTGAAGTGAGAATAGAGCAAGAGCCAGACACATTGGCAGTGTGAGTACCTGACAAGTTTAAAACCATTCTCTGTCTCAGTACAAAACACTTGCCGCTTGCCCATATATCCAGAGTGCTCTATTATTACCACCAGCCCAACACTCACCATTCTTTCAAGGTGTCCTTCAGCATGTGGCCAAACTTACAAGATCTGACAGAGCCATAACTAATTAATTTAATTTATACCAAAAAAAAAACCAACAACCTTCTGCTTCTTAATTTTCTTCACTCTTGTCATTTGAAATAGTTGTTCTTTAAAACTTATTGTATAAGATTATTCTAATCCTATTTTCATAGGGTTAGAACTGCCCCTTGTATTCCCCTGTGCTTGGCATTTGCTTTCAGTGTACTACCCACATAATTTCCACCATTATACATGTCCAGCTACATCATCCAACAATCTGATACTGACCCAAAAATTACTGAGGTAAGAGACATTGCAGCGTGCATTTTTTCTAAGGTTTTTAGGGTTTTTTTGTTTGTTTTTTAATCTTGTACTGAAAGAAGTAAATATTAGAGCAAAACAAATAAAAAAAGATGTTATGTGAGACTGTAAACACAGACAGCTAAATATAAGCAAACTATTGATCTATTTTTGGTGCAGCTCTTCTACTAGTAGGAATAAACCATAGACATTTCTGTTTGTTTTCTGTTTTGAAGTTTGACATTCTGATGATTCTAATAATGTTAGGGCTGTACTTAAATCATAGAGAAAAATCAGGAAAAAACATATTTTTTTTACTTGTATGTGCTTAGAGGTTGTCTCCTTTGTTTCCCTTCTGAGAAAAGCTGGTAGCTGGGACTCAGACCTTTATTATCAGGCATCTTCTTCATTTAGTGGTTTTTTGGTCACTGGATTGACCTCAGAAAATTATTTCATTAACTGTTCTTTTGGGGGTCTGTCACCCTGCCACTTCAATCAAATATATGCTCCAAAGGGAACATATGCAGTGAAAAAAACAAAGGAGAAAGTAACGTGTTATATCTCAGAAGAAGCTTTTATGACACATCATTAAATTATTAAAAGGTGATTATTCTCAGTATGTAAATAAATAATTAATCTGTACTGGAAATAGTTGAAACTTAAACAGTGATAGGGGTGGATTATTTTCTACATTTTTTAGACCTAATGAATATTTCTAAAAAAAGTATTTCTGAAGAGCCTTCCACATTTTTTCACTTTATTGCAATCAGGAAATATATAAGTGAGTTTCTAATACTTAGATTTAGTTCTGACGTGTTTTTAACATTTAATACATAGGTGGAATCTTCATGAATATATAATTAAACTGCCCAAGTATTAATATTAAGGGATTATTCATTTATCCAGAGACAAAGATGATTACAGGTCAGAAGTTGTCATTTGACCCAATGGTTATCCAGTTTGACATTGTGATTAATAGGATTTACACAAAGAAGTGGTTCATTGCTGCTTCTGATAAATCCTATTATGTTCACTTGTTACTAGCCAAGTGTTGGAATAAATGAGTGATGATGTACAATTCAGATAAGGAATCTGCGATCAAAGAAACCTAGCTGAGGAAGGAAAAGCAAATACCTCTTGAGTGTGTATACCTTGACCCATCCATTATGTGAAGAGTTATATAGTCTGCATATATGTTATAACTAAATAAATAACACTCATAAAGGATGACAGAAAAAAAAATCGAAAATATTTTTTAAAAAATTTACTCCTTTAATTTTCCATTTTCTAAGGTAAGGATATGGGCTACTGAAGAGGAAGAGATGAATGTCATTCATACACATAAGGCTCTTGATGAGGACTTTCTATGACTACTTTCAGGGTATAAATTCTTCTTTGTGTTGATTGCAATCCAGAGTAGAGAAGATATGACCTACCCTTAAATACCTATTCTGCTTTGCAGGCAAGTAATCTAATCTATGGGATTTAGCAACTTTTAATGAATCAGATAAATCAAATGGACTAAGATACAGAAAGAAATAACAAGAATCAAAGACAAACTTTTGTTTGTGAGATTATTCAGATTAGTTATTAAAAAAACAAAAAAGTTTGTTCCTAATACAGTTATCAAACTAGAGGCTGCTGTTCTCCCCTTCTAAATGCTAAGAGGTGGTAGTAGCTATTGAAATGGAGTTTACTCTTGTTTGCTGAAAACTGTTTCCTCCCTGACCTATAGATTATTCTCATTTTCTCTTCTGCCTTGTGATATTCATGGGGCATTTTATACAGAAAATATTTAGCACTAGCCAATCCTTGTGTTCTTCAGGAAAGTTTGTAAGGTTATTTGTAAGTGTCCCAAAGCCTCATTCAAGACACGGGTGATGAGTAGGAGAATATTGCTTTTCTAATAATCTGAGTTTAATCTGTCTAAATAATCTGATTTTACTAGTAGGTAACATCTAAAAACATATTGAAAAGAAATATCATTATTTACATGATGCAAAAGTAAATTTGGGTCAACAGGGCTTATTAAAAATCCTGATAGATTAATGTGTTTATCCCTGTTTTGTAAGCCTGGCATAAATCATAAAATCACTAGGATTTCTGTAAAACATTTGCCACACAGTTACAAGGAAGTTATTACTCAGACGAAATAAGACGGTATTTTGTTATACATTTTCCTTTTATGTTGTGTGCTGATAAGACATGGCTGAAATTACTGCAGGAAAGAAAGGTCTGTGTAGGATAGTCAAATATGGGATAAATTTCACATCAGTATTAACATTCTGTGAAAAGGAGAACTAAATGGTTCTAGAAATATATTTTCAATAAAGACATCATTAATACAATTGCAGAAGGTCCTGACAGCAGAGAATATTTCATGTAATTCTGAACTTGTGTTTTTGCATTATTAACTACATATTAACATATTTCACCATGGGCAAAACCTACAGGTGGCCATTCAGTTTGGACCTAGTTTAGAAAATCACATTTGGGATGGAAAGTACTGGCACTAACAGAGCAAAAAAAGCAGCCACAGCGCCGCTTAACCTGTTGCATGTTGAGGCAACATTAAGCTCTCACATAAACTTCACAGAAATCTGAAGCCTGGGAGGATGATTCATGATGGAAGTGAAAGGACTGCCCCAGCAGGGGCAAATGTTCCTTGAGAAGATTGAAAAAAAATCCAAGAAAGTGTTATTAGTCTGTGATAACAGAGGCATAGAATGCTAGAATGCCTAGGTTTGCAAGGCACCTTAAAGGTCATCTAGTTCCAACCCCCCTGTTGTTTGCAGGGACACCTTTCCCAAGGCCATGGACTCAAAGCCCCAGCCATCCTGGCCTTGAACATTTCCAGAGACAGACTATCCATGAGGGTCAAATGCGTCCTGGGGTGCATTGGACCCAGCATTGCCAGCTGGCCACGGGAGGGGATTGTCTTGTTCTACCTAGGAGTGATGAATTCAGGCTATCAATGACATGATTTTTATCTTACAAGAGGTCCTGTGAGTTCTACTGTTTTGAAAAGGTATAAACTTGTCTACTTAGAAAAAAAATATTTGTTTCTAAAAGGAATCACTTGGTCTGTTTGTCATAGTAGAGATAAAAGTCTAGAGTTCACATTGTATACCTCAAGTAAAATATTATTCCTTTCACACTTTTAGATTGTTTATAGATGTTTTATACACATATTTTATATATCTCTATATATATGTACTTTACATACTTTTCAGTAATTTTTCTTTTAATACAATTACATATTTGCTTGCTTTTCTTCTTTTCTAGTAGGTTTTTAACTCTACTTTGTATGCAGTTATTGCATGAATTATGCAGAAGTAATTTTTTTTGTGTGATATCTTGACAAAAATGAGTTTGTTCAACTGTGTAACAACACAGTGCTGGCAGTCAGTAATTTCATGAGAGACTTTTATTGCTACTAGAGGAAAGAGAAGCGGATAATCAGTACCCTAAGGGAAATATATTAGTGCTATAATTCAATTCCTAAGTGACCTGGCAATTAATAACCAATAATGATGAGGGCCAAAGAGCAAAAGAATAAGATATGTTGTAAATTATTTCATTAACAGACTGTGTGAGAAAAGGGCAATTCTCAGGCATCTTATAAGCCAACAGAGAATTATTTACTGCTCCTATGTCTGTGGGTGAACTCTGGTGTATGAAAAAAAATATAGTCTTCATCCTTTAATGATGATAAAATGATTACATAAATAATGTTAAATAATTTTTCATGGCTGAAATAGGCAAAGCTCAGCAGTTTAAGCACAGTAGGGCTCACTAACGCATTTGCAGAAAGCATGGTATGCCTTAGGGATAGTGCTATGAAATAAGATAGATAATCACGCCATTTAATACATGGTAAAGGAAAAAGACAATAAATAATCTCTGTAAACGTAAGTGTATAGTGTAATATAGTGCAACAGCAAATTATTAAGAAGGGAAAATTTGAGTGAATATTGGGAAAACAGGTGCTCCTAAAAATATATGCTTTATTGTAATACCTGGATTTTCATTTTTTTCCAATTGCTTTTTTAACTAAAATATGTAGTCATAAGTCATAAGATATAAGATTGTCTCATTACTGGGCTCATCCTGACACTCGAATATTCAGATAAAACCAAGAATTGTCCATTGTTTATCCATTGGAAAACAGGCAAAACAAACACAGAAAAAATATTTTAAAAGCCATAGCCACAAATATCTACACAGAATCATTTAGATTGGAAAAGACCTTCAATATCGAGTCCAGTTGTAAACCTAGCAGTGTCATAAGGTGACAACTGTCTAAAAATATAGAAATATTTACTTTTGATAGAGCAAACCCTGTTATTTTTCAATAAGAATGTATAAAAATATAATTAAATAAATTACATATAGAAATAGTGGAATATAAAATAAATCTCAACTTTAAAATGTGAAAAGAAAAATATTGACCTTAAAAATAGAAATCATTTAAGTAATGTTGATATGAAACAAACAAACACACTAAACCTACTGGAAAGTTTTCCACATGCCTGATATCAAGAAATTTTTGAAATTATGATCCTACAGAATCAAGAAATTTAATTGGGAAGAATATGGTTTTATGCAAACATTTAGCATAAATCCCAAGCAACATAAATATCAAGAAACAGAGTTCACCTATACCAAAGACAGTTTCAATACACAGTCTGGAAGTAACCCTTACAGTCTGCTTTCAAAGAGAGCTGAAGACTCATGCCTATTTACCTTGATAGTACAGATTCAGCCAACAAGTTTATTCTGACGACTTACATAAAAATGAAGATGATATTTTCCATCTTTTCCCAAAATAATTATTTCATTGCAAAAACTTACTTTTCCTTGAAAATGTGTGTGAAGAGATGTCCTATTTGCTTCCTCCCTGTTAATTAAATAAGCAGTTTTTTGAACACTAGAAAGGTTTTTACTTCAAATGTCTTATTATCATGACCAAATGTTTATGTGGCTTTTTAGAACTTTGATTTGAATAGGTGTAATGATTTTAATGCAAATTGTGTGCTTTTTTTCCTTACTCCGTGTTGTGGTTTAATCCCAGCTAGCAACCAAGTGAGCTGCTCTCTCACTCCCCCACTAATGGGACCAGGGAGAGAATCAGAAGAGTAAAAGCTGGAAAACTCATGGGTTGAGATACAGACAGTTTAATGGGGAAAGGAAAAGCCATGCACACAAGCAAAGCAAAACAAGGAATTAATTTACTGCTTCCAAAGGGCAGGCAGGTGTTCAGCCATCCCCAGGAAATGGGGGGATCACACATAACAGTGTCTTGGGAAGTCAAACTCCATCAATCCAAACATCCCTCCCTTCCTCCTTCTTCCCCCCACTTTATATATTGAGCATGAGGTCACATGGTCTGGAATATCCATTTGGTCAGTTGGAGTCACCTCCAGAGTCCCAGCTCTGTCTCCTCCCATCTTCCCATTCACTCCCAGCCCCCTCCTCAAAGTGGCAGTAAAAAAGTAGAAAAGGCATTGGCTCTGTGCAAGTCCTGCTCAGCAATAACAAAAACATCGCTATATTATCAGCACTGTTTACAGGATAAATCCAAAACATATCCCTATACCAGCCACTGCAGAGAAAATTAACTCTACCCCAGCCTAAGATTTCAAGACCAGTGTTTGGAATTTTGTCAGTGTGAACAAGATTTTGAACATGAGCAAGGCTTGAGTTAGATCATAATTAGTTTTACTATTTAGAAAAGTGATGGCTGTACTCAATTAACTTTTTATTTCTGCCCTTCTACTTAAATCAGGTATCTCTAAATTTCTTCAGTGACAAGTATATGGAAGAAAACTAATATACCTGGAATTGCTTAATCTTCTTTTACATTCGGAATAATAAAATTAAATTGTTCATGCTGCTTTTCAGACGTTGGATGTTATAAAGTGTTTTACAAAGCAATGAATTAAATGTTGGTAGTGCTGTGCCCTGTAGACAAATAGAACTTCTATTATGTTACAACAATTGCTCACACACAGATGTAAAATTGCAACCTGATTTTATATTGAGAGCATGAATAGAGAGGACATTGAGGTTATTCTGTACTCATCTTATGCAGTTCCAAAAGCTCTAAAAATTTTTACCTTAATATACAAAGACATATGAGGCAGAAAAAGCAGCTATAGATGAAGAAACTAGCAATAGCTGCATTTTGCTGATTTATACCACCAAACCTAGTTAACCTTTGCTGGCATTGCCATTTGTCAATATGCAAAAATTGTGTAGTCACAGAGAAAAAAATTTCAATAGTACTAAAATTTTGTTTATAAATTATCATATCCAACTTTATCAGAAATATAAAGAAACTATTGTAAGTGAAGTATATGAATTGTTTCCAGGGCTAATATAGTTCTGAAAAAATAATTTATTCAGTTCCTCCTTTGGCTAGAATTCTCATGCTAATTCCATCTGATCCCTTTCTGACTATGTTTCAGTTTGGTTTTTTTTCTTTCTACTGTGATTTGAAATATTTCTCCTGCTGTATCATCTCACTGAGAAGTGATTTACGTAAGAAACTAAATATATTATTTTTCGTTAAACAGGAGATTTAAGTCCAGATTTAAAGGGAAGGAATTGCAGACAGGGGATGCAGTGGTTAATGAAAGTGTCCCCATCCAGTCTGCTACAGAAAGGCTTTTAAAATTATGTTTATCTACCTGATTCTTTCTTCTTCCTAATGTATTTACTTTGAGCTAGTGAGCCACTCACAGGCTGGCTTTACAGCCTTAGCTTTACAGTCTTTGCAATACCATTTTACCTCACTCCTGCCTAAAGTGAGTAAATTCAAACAGGTTGTCCAAGAGAATTTTCTTTTTAGTTTGGAAAATCTCAATGGATACAGACACCGAAACTTCACTGGGCAGACTGTTTCAGTGTTCAGTCATGCACACAGTAAGATGGTATTCAGTATGAAAATATTATTCAAGAGGAAATAAATCTTTAATTCTTAATGCCCCTGATCAACACAGAAAAGGAATTTTCTTCCTTAAAATCAATTGAAATAAAAAATTTTATTTGGGAAATTTTCAAGACACTCTTATGAAATGGAATAATTTGGATTTTTTGGTCTGCTTTATTTCTATTCCCAGATAATGTCAGTATTAAAGTTTTGTTTTCTGGTGTGATAGGGTTAACCTTATGATTTCTGCAGGTGGATCTCTGCACCCCTGTGGACCATCATGGGCTGCAGGGGCACAGCTGCCTCACCATGGGCTGCACCAGGGACTGCAGGGGAATCTCTGCTCCAGTGCCTGGAGCAGCTCCTGCCCCTCCTTCTGCACTGACCTTGGGGTCTGCAGGGCTTTTGCTCTCACATATTCTCAATCCGATCTCCATGTCTCCTTCTGCAGCAGTTTTTTTTTCTCCCTAGCTCTGTTATCTCAGAGGTGCTGCCACTGCTGCTGATGGACGCAGCCTTGGCCAGCAGTGGCTCTGTCCTGGAGCTGCCTGGCATTGGCTGTGCCAGGGATGGGGGAAGCTTCAGGCTGCTTCTCACAGAAGCCAATCCCGTAGCCTCCAAAGCCTTGCCATGCAAACACAAAAACTGCATTTCGAGAAAAAATGCCTGGTTTTTGTCAAGATCCCATGGGATTAACGCAGGAAGTGGTGGAAATAAAGGTAATGATGGAAAAGGACATCTAAAGGATACAGCATCTGGTCATTAGAGAAGAACATCACATTTCTATAGTTGTGACCTATCACTGCCATTAGATTATACAAATAATTTACAATTAAAAAATTTGGTATTGAATTCATTAAGCCAATTATATTTGCAATGATTGCATAATAGAAACCAAAATGTTAGATAATTATTCTGAAAAATGTAGAGGAAAATAAAACACACAAACATCAGGACAGTTATTCCCGTAAGGTCCAGCAGTGATCTATACCTATATAGTAATGTGATATATATGCTAATAATTACTTTGCAATGTTTGATCACCACTCTGTATTGTTAGCTAGCCATGGGAATTACATTTGAATTGAGAAAATTGAAACCCCATGCACTGAATGAGTATAATAGACTGCTCTGTGTGTAAATTATATTTATTTGGCTGCAGCCAGCAAGATAAAATGCTTAATCTAAAAAACTAATAATCACAAAACAGAAATTCATCACTATAACTCATTTCGGTTGTACATGTTACAAATTAAAAAATAAACTCTAGAGGAAACTATATATAGAGAATCCCAGAAGTTCTTAAACTATTCAAAATGGATCATAATTTAGAAGCTGAACTATGACAATATTACTTTATTGATGGATGGTGCTCATAAGTTGTGACTGTGCAGATAATTTTTTTCTTTATCAGAAGAAAATAATAGAAATATATTTTTAATGGTTCTATTGAAATTCAGTTCTTAAGTTTCATAATTTTGCCTTCCTCATGAAAAGGTTTCACAACACAATTAAACAGTCATTAGTCATCTTTAATTTATATAGCTGTTTATCCTGCTTTCACTGAAATTAGAAGAAAAAATCTATATGCTTAATAGTAGAAGTATTGCTTCTCTTGGATGGAAATATGCTGGATTTAAAATAAGACACAGATTTTAGAATGCAAACCTTTTAGAACATACATTTTAAAACAATACAATTGAATCATAGAATCATAAAATCATTTAGGTTGGGAAATATCTCTAAGGTCATTGAGCCCAACTGCTAACTCAGCACAAACAGGTCCACTACTTAACCATGTCCCCAAGTGCCGCATCAATATGTCTTTGAGTATCTCCAGAGATGGTTGCCCCACCACTTTCCTGAGCAGCCAGTTCCAATATTTGACAATTCTCTCTGTGAATATCCAATCTAAATTTCCCCTGGCACAGCTTGTGTCTATGTCCTCTTGCCCTGCCCCTTGTTGCCTGGGAGAAGAGACCAACCCACACCAGGCTACAACCTCCTTCCTAGGACCTGTAGAGTGATAAGGTCTCCCCTGAGCCTTCTTTCCCTGACTTGTGCTCCAGACCCTTCAACAGCTCCATTGCTCTTCTCCAGACTCACCCCAGCACCTCTATGTCTTTCTTGTAGTGAGGGGCCCAAAACTGAATCCAGGATTTGAGGTGCAGCCTCACCAGTACTGAGCACAGGGGGACAATCTCTGTCCTGGTTCTGCTGGCCACATTATTTCTCATACAATCCAGGATTCCACTGACCTTCTTGGCCACCTGGCCACACACTAGCTCCTGTTCAGCTGGTATGTCTTTTACTGAGTGAAAAAACATAGCTATATCTATAAATAGAGTTATGAGGAAAATGAACTCTCAGTTAAAAATTAATTAGTCACTTATGAAGACTCACATCTGATGAATAAAATAATCTCCATTTTCTGACTTAAATTAGAGTGGTCAAAGACTACATTAAATCTGAAGACTCCTTTCCTAGATCAAATTTATTTCTCTTGGGCACACTCCTGCAGGCGAAGTGCAAGACAGTCTGTGCAGAGCATATACAATTACATTATTGTCTGGTTGTAATAAATAAAAAATATACTATCAGGTTCCTGATGAAAGTTAGTACATATATTGTTCTATTATTTTATTTGTTAAGCTAACTTACACAATTTTACACTCTGGCATGCATTGGCACCTCTGTAACTGGTCCAAAAATAATAGATTATATAATTTTTCAATTTAGGGTTTTTTTAGGAAATCTTACCCACTGAAAATGTCATCAACTTGTTCAATGCTCTTCTTGTCCCTCAAAATTACAATGTTTGCAAAATAGTATGGTATAAACATAATCTTCAAAGATCCTTTGAGCTTTCTTTCCTCCTTTAAAATAAGTGAGAAAAAATTAATTTCACACTAAATCAGTTTTCACCTACTTATTTTAACTATGAAAATAAATGGTAGTAGGGGACAGAGTGAGACCACAAAAAGCACAAAGATAGCTGCAAAACTAATAGTTGTACTTGTTAGTGCCAGTTAAGCCAAATCCTACAAACATTTCCACTCTTGACATTACATAGGAATAGTCATGTTAAATTTGATTCTATAAATCATGAATCAGGAATATTAAGGTCTTAAATAATCGCTGTCTGCAATTCCTTTGTTATAGAGCCTCTAAACTCTAGAAAGTATCTTGTTGATGTTAACAAGCAGAAGAGTACAACAGCAATGGCAAATTAAATATAATTTACAAGTGAATGGGAAGACACAATTAATTAATTATCAAGATGAAATTTAAAAGAATTAAAAGCTATGTTACGTCTATTACACCTTACACATTCTGATCGGGATGAGAAAAAGTTGTAATTCTTACCTTTGGATATACTACTAGCATTTAAACAGACAATTAAAACATCCATAAGCATTTATCAGTTTTCAGATGCAGACACTCTCAGTAAAATATAAACCAAGATACTTTCCCATAATGGGAGACAATATAATATTAAATGATCATACACTCAGATTTTTTTTTTATGACAGTAATGACCAATAAATCAGTCTTCAGAAAATTTGTTTCTAGTTGTCATACTAGAAGTAGCTTAAAAATTATCATATCTATAAAGAGTGGGAATGAAGCTCTCAATTCTACTCATGTTTTTTACATTAAGCAGTTTTTGGATAAAACCACCCAGATTCAATCCAGAGAAGCAATATATCTCACCCTTGATGCTTGTCCTTAAAATTCTTCCTCATTAAAATATTTTTTTAAAAAGCAATTTTCTTCTTTTCTTTAAAGGAGTTGAAAGTGAATCAGTTGTTTTCTATTCATGAATCTAATTAGCTATAGTTAGAACATATGTTTGTTTTTTTAAAACTGCATACTTGGTCAGAAACGACAATTTTAGCTGAATTAAAAAAAAAAAAAGTAGAAATCTGAGCCTTTCAGCTTTACTGAAAATATTTTATATATCCACCTTGAAAAACATATCCATCACATGTGATTATGAATGTGAGGAATGTATGTGTTTAAACATAATTTGAAAACTAACAAGAATTCATGCCTTTTTTATTGGACTCCATAGAGATTTATGCTAACTCAAAAATAACACTATGAGAAATTTCAAGAAATTAATATCTGGATGTGAATCCAAGAAGTAATGAGTAGTTTGTTTGTTGTAAACATTGCTATTTATAATACGCTTATAATAAATTCATATATATGTTTATTCAAAATATATTCCACATGAATTTCACTTACAAGCAAAATATGGTGCATTTCTTTAAACTGATGGCAAGAATATTGTAGATCATTACCAAGGACATTACAGTTTTCTGTGCTCAATCCTGTATATATATGCTATTTAGTGAGTTGGAAATGCCAGTAGTTTATTTGTTTGGCTATTATTTACTGAAGTGGTGAATTTCTGTATTGAAAAAACACAATTATAACCACCTGATCATATTCACCATCTGCTCCCAAACAAGCTAAGAAGGCTTACATTTAAAATGCTCCATCAGAATAGAAGACTTTTATACAAGGGTTGTACTAATTCCAATTTAGAAAAGAGATCAAAGTCTATATTTTGTGATCGGAGAAGATACTTGGACTGCCCTAGTGTAATGCAAGTCAGGTAACAGAAAATAAGAAAACTGAGTTTCAATCATTTGTCTAAAATGAATTATAATACAGATAGTTGAGTAACTAAATTTTGATTGGAATTTGGCCTTCATGGAAATTTGGTGTAAAAGATAATGTTTTATATAAATTTGTCCTTTCATGTTTCATATATAATTTGAAAAGACAGAACAAAATAACTTTTTTTCTCATTACTAATGATGTAACTAATTATGAACTATAACTGTTTTAAATCAGAAAATTAATTTATAGACTGTTTTTCCACTTCTTTTAAATAATACAGGAAACCAAAAATCATAAAAATTTGTTTATATGAAAATCACCTTTCTCCTTGCATGTATACTTAGATATGAATAATGTTGTATTGAATAGAGGCATTCCTTTTCAGGAAATATGTATACTATCATTTACAACTACCTTGATGTAAGAAAGTTAAATGGAAAAGGCTTTTTATATTTGTTAAGTATTGTCTATCATTTATATCTTAATGCAGTGATTGATGTTTTGTCTATCAGAATGTCGGTAAATGAAGGAAACTATGATGTAGCTGAAATACTCTGCTGGAAATGCTTAGGCCAAGTGAAAATTCTTCCTGGCCCTTATATTTTCAGTCATATGAGCACGAAAGTTGGGTGAATGAGGGTTTGGAAAACTGCAGCGAGATTTGTTGCAGAAAGTTAGTTTGTTACATGAAAATATCCATTCTATTACATGAACACTTAAATGTATAGACCTCACAGTTTCAGGTATAAACCAAACACAATTTATACTATCTCTAAATACAGTGAAATTTAAAAAATGCCAAAAAAAGCACTTATTTTGGTTAATTATAGTTTTACACTAATGGCATGACTGTCATGATTTTTTTTAATGGACAAGAATGACTATCTGAGGATTTGAAATTTACTTCAGGTAGTGATCATGGAGGAATATTATACAAGTTGACAACAGAGAAATGCATTTCTCATAAAGTGATTTAATTTAAAAAGCAAAATTAAAAATTAAAACCGCTAAGAACAGTAATTACTTTACTAAAATTAAAGTGACTATGCCAAGGAAATTAAGTAATGTTAATAAGGAAGTAATTACTGAATGATAAACTTACTGAGAACTAGGCAGTGTTCCTGAAAATCTTTTCAGACTGAATGACTGAGTTGACTGACTCTATAGTTTATATTTTTGCTTTATTCAAACTATATGATGAATATGTTAATTTTGGAGGATTTTAATTCCCTTCTTATTCTCTTGCTGTTACTTCTTCGTATTGAAATGAGTCAAGTGAAGCAATTTAAAACACTTTTTTTCAAAATGAAGTTTACCCAAAGGATCAGATTTTTACTCAGGCTTCACTCAAAATACCTAAAAAAGTATAACCCAGAATTTCATTTCTTATCAATAGGAACTCCTCAAATATTTCAGTTTTGACATCACTATTAAAAATAAATTTAAAAAACTTTATCCCATATCCAATATTTTAATTTTTTCTTAGCAGACTAGTACTTGATTATTTTCTAGGGTGAAAAATGAACCAAAAAGGAAATAATTGTTCAAGACAGAAGATAATGAACAGAGAAATTAATATATTTCAGCAATAGTTTGATATTTTTCTAACAGGTATCATAAAGAATTTCAATCCATTTCAACTAAAAAAATTGCATTAGCTCAAAATTTAATGTTTCACCATAAAATGTCTTCAACTGCAAAGCTTTGTCAGGCTTTACCTACCTGAGAATTTTCCTGTTAGATCATTGACTTTTGCTGATTCATCAACTATTTGCAAGGACTGTTGCTGTTGCTCTCTTGGAAAGGGATTTGGGCTCCTAGATACATTAACATTTTCAAGTAGGCATTATCCCAATACGAAGGTGCCCTTATCTAACCTCCCTCTTCAGCATTTTTCCTACTCTTTGTTGTTGTCTTCACTTACAGAACATAGGCCTTTATAAGAACTGAAAAGCTGGAGATGCTTTATAGTTATAAGAAAAGGGCATTTCTCTGTATTGGTGGAGAGGGAATATTGATCTCTCCCATTTCCTGATTTATTTTTAAAAAATAAATGAAGGTAGAGAGCTTTCCAGCTCAGCTAAAAACACAGAAAGCATAGCACAGTCAAAAACAGCTAGAAAGGAGAGATGGGTTTGCTACAAAAGTAAGAAGTATCTTGGCAGTTTTTTAGCATGGTTTCACAATGGGGAAGCACTCATTCGGACATATCAGAAAAACTTTTTTTTCATAGCCAGGCAACATCTACCCTCTTTGTTAAATTCGTAAGGCTGTTGTTGACTCAAAGGGTTAATAACATTTTTTGATAAAAGACTCTATTACATAATGCCAAAATAACTGGAGATTCAGTTCCATTTCTGCTTCCTAATTACTTTTGCCACCCCATCCTTCTGCCACCCACGCATCACTACTTCTGTAAGAGAGGTCACTGCATGTCCAGCAGCTCCCAAATTACCCCTCCCGTTAGGACAGTGGAACCCTGAGAGTCATGCTCTTGACTTATGTTGTTTCATGGATATGACATCTGCTGTTTGCAGATCTAGAGCAGTAACTGGGAACTAACCAGCATGTCTTCATCTACACTTTAAACCACAAATTGCTTCAAATTAATTTGTTCTGTTTTCCTATCCATTTTGCACTGTGCATTTTGTTTTTAATGGAGCCTTAATGGTACATTGCTCACTGTGGAAGAGTAATCATATTTTTGGCCCTTCAGAGTAAGTTAGTATCAATGACAAAAAGACCAGAGCTGGGAAAAAGCTTCCAGAGCTGCCAAATGCAGTTTTTGGATCCCAAAGGCTGCAGGGTTGGGATTTAAAATACAGCTGAATGTGGATTCCCAAATTCAGGCCAGTGGCTGCCAGAGGCTGCACTGTGAAAGTTCAGTGACATCAGGGGAAAGAAGGAAATGGGGAAAAAATTATAGGTACTTATTTTAATGACTTGCATCTGCTATCTGTGAAATTTCCCGGTATAGAAAAAGAGCTGTCAAAAAATTACATAAAATTTTTTGCCAGAATATCCCTTATGATTTTTCACTTCTGGTCCACACAGATTAGTGAACTATACTCAACTGGCATAGGTAGTAGCCATGGTTTTATTTGATCTTCTGCTCCTGTTCTTCTTTTATGTGACGCTTTTGCTTTTGTTAATACCAAACAAGACTAAGTAAAGAAGAGTGATTTAAATCCATTCCTCCATGAAAAACTTATTCCCTGGCCATCTGGCAACTCCTTAGGTGGTAACTAAAGATGTTCTGGTGATAGATGAGGTTGCATTTGTGAACTTTATGAGCCATGGTAATAAGAATCTCTAAGTGCTCTGCCAAGTAACAATGGCACAAAGGCTCCATTAATCTTGTCTACACCAGCACCACAGCTATTCACAGCTGTTTCCCTGTTGTGCTCTAGGAAGGTGATGTGAGCTGGGCCACCATGTATTTTGTTATGCCATCTGACAGTGGTGGTAGCTATCCACAGACACAAAAAATATCCTATAAAATGGTAGAGTACCATCCCTTTTAGTTTCTGAAGCATAACAGCTGTAAAGTCTGGATATGCAATGTCTGCGTCATCAGTGTTGCCAAAGCAGCTGAGAGGTTCACTTGGGCAAAGCCTGGCATGATTGCACACACCACTGCTAAAAGGTATCATGGATCAGGAGCCGGGAAGGTCACTTTCCAAATGATCTTTCAGTCCTTGAACTGACTATTGGCAGAGCAATAGCAGTTGAAGTTGCAAGCTTCCAGATGAACCTATTAAACTGTCTTCTTGACAGCTACTCTTATTGTTATACCGGCCCTTTTCCATTTTCTTATGCACAGAAGACAATTTTTCTTATCCTGCAGTTTTTCTTCTGCTTAGAGTTTCCCCATATTTTACATAATGACCATTTGCAAAGAGGCATCATTGCTCTAGTAAAGCAGATACTGGAGGAAAGTGGTAGCTGTTCAGTGTAATTTCCACCCTCTTTTTCCCCTTCTTTTGAACAAGTGCAGACCTGCCACTTTGGGTAGTGTAAATTAACCTGCATCTGTACCTTGGCTCTGAACAGTTAAGTTCAGGAATGGCACAGAATTTCTTCTTAGACTAGTGCCATTGCTGGATGCTGCTTGTTGCTTCTGCTGCTGGTATGGTTGCCCAAGGCAGAAGATAAAAACACCATATAATGCTCCAACTTTGTCCCAATGCACAAGAACTGCACTGGTAGATTTGTCCCACTTTTGGGTACAAGAACTCATTTTTACAGGGGTTGACCTGATAGCCAGAACAGACAAAGGACAGTCTCAAAATGGGGATATAAAATGTCTGTCATAACAAACCCTACAGGAAAACAGGAACACAATGCAATGAATACAATGAATACAATGCAATGCGAGATGTGAGGCAGCATCTGTGTGATGCACACACACAGAATGGACTCCTCTACTTTCTTGCCAATCTATTTGTTCCTACTTGGAACAGTCATGTACCCATGCCATTTACAGTTTCAGTTTTCCACAAATTGATGATCATTTAGCCAGTACCAATTATAATAAAACCAAACCTTTTATTCTTACCCCATCTTTTGTGGCTTTGTCTGGTACTGAACAAAGTTCCTTCCATCCTTCTACTGTTTCCTTTTTTGTATCTTCATGAGTTGCTCCTGGTTTCTTGAATGTCTAATCTTTTTAATAAATATTCAGAATATTTATGGCTTACTTTGCTCTTGAGGTAGAACAGAACTTTAAATTAAGCTTTCTTTCTTGGTATTTCAGTGAGTCTATTTTCTGCAGTAGGTTTTCATTTCCATCCAGATTTAAAAGGATTCAAAACTATGTTTCAAAAAAGTTAAAAGAATCACAGTTTATATGTAAAAGTTTTTAAGGTCTCAAAACACTCATTTAACCTTTGAGTTGTTCTGAATTTGTTAAAGCTCATTTTTAAATTTCATTGATCATTAACAAAGCTATTCATTTTTTTTCCTAACAGCCTTATGAGAGGTGGCTCTTCCGAATTTTGTGAGTAGGTCAGATACGGCCATTCATCAGTGAATATGAATTCTTTCTTTTTGGTTTCTGTATTAGTTATCATTCCTGTAACATTAAGAGAATTTATTATATCGCACAATCATTCTTAATATGTGTCGAATCATAAAATGGCTTGAGTTGAAAGACTCTATAAGGATCACCTAGTTCCAACCACCCAGCCATGGGCAGGGATGCCACTCACTAGATGAGGTTACTCAGGGCCCCATCCAACCTGGCCTTGAACACTTAGAGAAGGGGCATCTACAGCTTCACTGGGAAACCTGTTTCAGTGCCTCACCACCCTCGCAGTAAAGAATTTCTTCCTTATATACAATCTAAACCTGACCTCTTTCAGTTCAAAGGCATTCCACCCAGTCCCATCTCTATCTGCCTGTGCAAAACTTACTCTTCTTTTTTTTTTCTTCCCTGGGCTGAATAAACCTAGGTCTCTCAGCCTGTCTTCATAAGAGAGGTGCTCCATTCTGATCATCTTTGTGTCTCTCCTCTGGCCTGACTTCAACAGGTCCCTGTCCTTCCTGTGCTGGGGCCCCAGAGCTGATGCAGCACTGCAGGTGGGGTCTCACCAGAGCAGAGCAGAGGGGCAGAATCCCCTCCCTCCCCTGCTGCTCACCGGGTGTTGGATGCAGTCAAGGAGGCCATTGGCTTTCTGGGCTGGACACGCACACTGTTGGCTTGTGTCCAGCTGTTCATCCATGAGAAGCCCCAAGTCCTTCTCAGCAGGGCTGCTCTCAATCCCATCATCACCCAACCTGTTCCTACAGGCCCACTTCCTGTACTTTTACAGGTCCCTCTGGATGGTCCCATCCTTCTGTTCTTCATCCTCACCACCTGGCTTCATGTCATCTGCAGACCTGCCGAGGGTGCACTCGCCACTGTCTGTGTCATTGATGAAGATATTAAACATTACTGGTCCCTATATGGACCCCCGAGGGATGCCACTCATCACTGACCTCCATCTGCTCAAAAGCGTGGATTGCACTTCAGTTTTCCCTCTGAATGGCTGGTTGAACGACTTTTCTGGCACTGGGATTACCCCAAATCAGTATGGGATTATGGAGGGGCAGGCAACCTAAGTCTAAATTATTCAAGTTTTCCAGAATAACTTTTGGAGGTACTTTCACATCTAAGCATGGGTAAATCTTAACTGAATATTGGATACATCATTGCTTATGGATTTTCAAGAAAATAAAAATAAGTATGGATACTACTTTTTTTTTTACTGATGAAGCATTAAATCATTGAAAGTTGGCTATGTAGCAGTATGCATTATCAGAGAGAAAATTTTCACAGCTTTCCTTCATTGACAGGTTTTTAAATAGTTGTCATTGTTCATAGAACTGTTTATGATACCATTATTTTCTGGACTAGTAAAGTTATGTATAAAAAAGCCCAGAAAATAAAGAAAACAAAATCCCTTCTTCTTGTTAACAGGTCCTTTTACTGAATTTTTGAGTGATATTTTTTTCCACCCAAAATGATGCAGACCAAAAAACCCCAAAACTTGTCTGTAGCTTAAAATATTTGACCTCATTAAGTGTTATACTAGGTCACTAAAATATTAAATATTTCTATCATTCTCCATTACCCTGTAGCCTCAATAGGCACATGGACACACAGTATTTTGGATATCATTTAAAGAAGTGATATTGAAGTATGCATTAACGAAGAGAAGATTTGGTTTTTTAGGTTTTAAACCCACAGTACACATTACTCTGTACATTTTAAAGTACATTTAGGCCTGTTTGGGAGCCTTTTTCAGTCTTTAAAAGATCCAGTTCTATTCCTGCAGTGCCTGACTTGGGGAGGATACACATATGCACAGTTTACTCATATCTAACAGCATCTGTCCACAGTGCAGTGCTAGGATGTGAAAACCCCAGTCTTCTTATTAATTCCTAGCAAATCCAGCAGGATGATTGTATGTATGTTCATTGTCTTCGAGGGTAGTACTGAGCTGATAATTGTTGTATTTATATTTTCCCTAAATAGCAAATTCTGACTTTAGGGCATATTATTACGTCTGAGGAAATTTAAATGAGGATGTTAAAAGTTTGGTATAAGTGAGCTATGAGACCCTCAGGACCTTCACAGAATGCTCTCAGAAAGCTAATCCTATACAGCATTAAATTGCTCCACCATCCTTTAGGACTTGTATGCTTTTTATTTCAAGTGAGCTAATTCCCTACCATTGTTTGAACACATAGACTTACAACAGTACTGTGATTTAGCATATCTGTCTCATTAACAAAAATGAGCAGTTTTTTCTTCATTCTCCATAAAAACAACAGTATCTGTGTTAAGATTTTAAAATGTATTTTTATTACACTTTTTAATCTAAAATCAATTTGATACATACGAACTACTGTCT
>VZRL01003019.1:294482-311535 GCA_013397895.1 Origma solitaria
CCTTCCAAGCTTTCTTTGCTGGATATAATATTTTCAAGGATTGTTTAGTTTTAAAAGAAATACATAGAATTTGCCTGAGAAGAACACTTGAAAGTTTTGTTAATTTATTGTTTTGTTTCCATTATTAAATGAATTTTTAAAAGTCATCATTATTTTTAAAAAATATTTTTATATTTACATATGAAGGCTAATATGATGAGAATTTGTTTTGAACATTAATATGATAAATTATTTTAATGATAATTTCAGTAGTACAAAGAAATGTGTACATTCCAACCACAATTTGTAACCCTTTTCAAGGTGTAGATAATTTTTAAAAAAACTTTCCTTAATATTTGAGCTAACGAAGTATCGTACATCAAGGAGCCATTTTCTTTGGGAGCTATGATACTGAGGCTCAAACAGGGATACAGGCAACATACATTAAATCTATTCTTTAAGTAGAGGTGCTACTTGTTACTTTGGATCTGCATTTTGAGTACTTTAACAATCTAAGCCCTCTCTGTGATCTCAGGTACTTTAGAGTGTTTCGTGCTTAAGTGTAGTGATGCTAACGCTCTGTCAAGCAGCAATTGTAGTTCATTCACAGGAAGGCTGAAATTCAGTCGTCTTTCTCTCTCCCTGTATATTCTTTAAGTGCATTGAATGCCCCAAATATGTATCACTTTAGGAAGAAAAAAATACATTTCCCTGTCCTTTTTCATAAGTTTGGAAGTAATGTCTTTTATGTCATTTGGACATTCACCAAGACACATTCAGAACACGTAAATTCATTTCTTTTGTCATCTTCTAGAAATATATTTATTTTGGTAGCAATAGACACGTGTTTTCTTTAGTGGAATGTTAGGAATACAAGTACATTTTCATTTTAGGCACATTAGACAGATTATTGTATTTGATGTCCTTTTGTTGATTGGCTAGGAGAAGTTGTAGACTTTAGCACATTGTTTCTGCCATTATAGAGAACTGATTGTGTAACTTTGATACATTGTTTGAGTACAGAAAAACATACCAGGCCTCCTTTCTCCTTGAACTTGGAAGGCACTCTGCTTTATTGCTCTGAAATGTCTAATTTTGCCCTCCCACTATTCATGGTGAAAATGAAAGTTAGTCACATTCTTAAATAATATTGAACTATTATTGCATATATTTCTCTATTTTTTGCCTATCTCTATTTTGATACATGTTTCAAGTTACCCTAAAACTATATGAATACCTAAGTATGGGGTCACCAGACATCTCATGAGTAGTGCAACAATAATGAAGTCCCAGACAGAATATTTCTGTAGGTGGGACTCTGAGAAAGCTCTCTCTTCATTAGTATGAGGACACAAAAATCACATTTGTATCAATAAAACAGCATAATTAAGTGTTCAGTTAGCATAGTTATTTAATTTGTATATATTTTTAAGAACAACTATTCTAATACATTATAATAACCTATATCACACAGGTTATCTACATTGCACAATCTATTTACTAATATCAATTACAATTGCTGACATGTAGAGTTTGTATGATCTCCAGTTAATAACAAACTTCTGTTTATTTTAATATCTTTCTCTTGGGATTGACACCTCTGTTATGACCTTTCTCTCCCTCTGGGCTTGTGAAAAATTACTACCAAGATCCTATTTTCCCCTTGTTAGAGACAGGGAGTGATGGTCTGTGCATCCCTTCCCACTCAGTGCACAGCGTCTGTTTGATGTTATGAGCTGTTTCAGGGTAAGTCTGTTTAACAGAGGTGTCTGTGCATCCAACTTTATTGACAAGGACTCTAAGAGCCCTCATCCATTATTACGGTGTGATGGAGAAGTGTCAGGTTTGAAGGAGCACTTTAACCAAGTAGTTTCTCTTCTGAAGAGTGTTGTCAAAATGAGAAGTACATCTTCTGCCTATCTGCAATGAAGAGGTTTGGAGACTAAAAATTCCCCATGAGACAAAGGAAGGGAAAAGAGATTCCCATCAGAACCTCAAAAAAGGAGATGTAAGTAGCTATGCCAGTTTGTGACCTCCCTGCTTCACAGTGCTGCTGTTCCACTCCACATCTGGCTGTGCCTCTGCTGTATGTATCATCGTTCCTTCCCTTGTGGGAGTCTTCTAGCTGTCTTCTTGGCTGCCTGTGATCCAAAGCCTACTTCTGATACAACATCACTGCCTAATTTTGGTTCAAATTTCCAAGAAAATGGTTAAGTGATGAATAAACTTAATTTGTAAAATTCTATATTGTATATAGACATATAGTTAATACACGCAAGATAAGGAAGCTGAGGCCGAGGTTAGAGTTGAGGCTTGCAACCAGGGCAGCTAGCTAGCAGCACAAGTTTTTTAGAGGAAAAACATTAAAATGACAAGTTATACAAGCACAAAGAAAAGAAAAAGGTGCTTGGAAGACAGAAAATTAAAAGTCATCCCAATACAGGAAACACCAAGGGACAAGGCATTCCCCTCTGATAAGCAACTGCCATGCAACAGCAGCATTTTAACAAGGACTAAGTGGGGTTAGTGAGTCCCTTAATACTTACCCTACTACCTAATATTTTTATTTCATATTAATTCTCATGCAGAATTCATGGAGAATACAGAGAACTATAGGCAGGAAAGTGAAAACTTTTATCTGTGACAAATAAACATAAGTAAGTATAATAAAAGTAGGAAGAGTGGATCAATGGATAAATACTTTATTCTCAACCCAAATCTTAAAATACAGAGACAATTACAATGACAATATCTAACAGATATTCAGAAATCTTGCTCAACAAAAGCTTTTAAAGAAATGAAAGTGCTGTGAGATGAGAAAGAAGATCCTTTTGTGTGTTCGTAACTCATTCAGAAATGAAATATGGGAATAAATAAATAAGCAGTTTCCTCAGTGCAAGAAGGGTCCCACAGGAATCTGTGTTAGACATTCTGTTATTTAACATTCTGACACAGGGGATTGAGTCTGCCATTAGCAAATTTGCAGATGACACCAAGTTGGGTGGGAGTGTTGATCTGATGGAGGGTAAAACATTCTTCAGAGGGACCTGGACAGGTGAATTGATGGGCCAAGACATATGGTATGAGGATCAACCAAGTGAAGTGCCAAGTCCTACCCTTTGGCTTCGATAACCCCAAGGAGTTCTGCAGGCTGGAGAAGAGTGGCTAGAAAGTGGCCAAGAGGAAAAGGATCTGGGGATGCTGGTCAACAGCAGCTGAACATGAGCCAGAGTATGCCCAGGTGGCCAAGGAGGCCAATGGAATCCTGGTATGTACCAGAATAGTGTGGCCAGCAGGACCATGGCAGTGATTGTCCCCTTATACTGGGCACTGGTGAAACCACACCTGGAGTGCTGTGTCCAGTTCTGGGCTCCTCAATTCAGGAAAGACATTAAGGAGCTGGAGTGAGTCCAAAGAAGAGCAACAAAGCTGGGGAAGGGTGTGGATCACAAGTCCTTTGAGGAGCAGCTGAGGGAGTTGGGGTGTTTAGCCTGGAGAAAAGGAGGCTCAGGGGAGACCTCATCACTCTCCAACACTGCCTGAAGGAGAGTGTAGCCACCTGAGGGTTGGGCTCTTCTCCCAGGCAATAAGCAATAGAACAGGAGGACAAAGTCTCAAGTTGTGCCAGGAGAGGTTTAGGTTGGACATTAATAAAAATTTTTTCACAGAAAGGGTAATTTGACATTGGAATGGGGTGCTCAGGGAGGTGGTGGAGTCACCATCCATGGAGGTTTTAAAGAAAAGGCTGGATGTGGGACTCAGTGCCATGGCCTGGTTGAGAAGGTGGTGCTCAGTCATAGGCTGGACTTAATCTCAGAGGTCTTTTCTACTGATCCTGTGATTCTGTGGTTCATAAATTATAGTGAACAAGGATTAAATGAGTGCCAGGTCAGAGGTAATGTTACATAATCCACGTCAATAAACCTATAATCTCTGCACCAATATTTTCACACTACTTAACATTGCATCTATGCAATTGGTTATAGTCTCAAAAGAACTCTAGGTTATTACATGGTTTAAAAACAGTCAGGATTTTTTGCATAAATACAAGTTTTGACTAAACAATGATCTTTTCTCTAAACTGAAACTTAAATTGGAAAAAAATCATTCATTTTTATTTCTTATTTTTCACTAAACTTTTCTTCATGTCTTCTGTAGATTGCTTGCAAATACATTAAGACTAATGAAATGCTACATCTGACAATATAAACAAACAAAACCAATTTCATTTGGCATCACAGATGTTCCATTTAGTTTAAAAATAACCCTTGACAGGATAGCTAATATAACATTGTTAGGACTGAAGATATTGGAAACCCAAGGACAAAAAACTTGTCTCTACTTAGAGATATTTGTAAAACTCTCAATACCTCACCTCAATAAATAGCTCAAGCTGTGTTCAAGTGATACAAGTAGGAACACACTGAAACTAGCCTTCAAGATGGGTAAAAATTGTTGACTTCATTTATGTTGACTAGAAACTATCCGAAGAAAACTTTTATGAAACTAGTAAAGTTCTTTTAAAGGGGGAAAAAAAGTTACTAAAAGAAATCAGCACTAAAAATTAATTAAAAAATTTTAAAAAGCAGTTTTATCTCTAGAAAATCAAAGAGAAGCTAGTAAAGGAAAATTGGTGAAAAATTAATTTAGAAATAATTCAAAGCAGATACATTAAGGTGAAATTTATGCAATGGGAAGAAAAAGAACCCTGGAAACTACAGGCCTGTTTGTCTCACTTCAGTGCCTGGTAAAGTTATGGAGAAGATTGTTCTGGAAGGTATTGAAAAACACTTGAAAGGCAACACAGACACTGGTCACAGTCAGCATGGCTTCATGAGAGGAAAGTCCTGTTTGTCAAATCTAATTTCCTTTAATGACAAGGTAATCCACCCAGGTGATCAAGGGAAGACAGTTAATGTAATCTAATTGTAATCTTTTTGGATTTCAGTAAAGTTTTTCATACTGTCTCTCTTACCGAGCATATCTTTACAGGATCCTTCTGGACAAAATGTCCAGCATTCAGCTGGATAAACACATCATGGGATGGATGAGCAACTGGCTCACGCGTTAATCACAAAGGGTTTCAGTGAATGGGGTGACATGGTGACTGGTATCCTGTCATTACTGGGGTTCCCCAAGGCTCCATCCTCGGCCCTGTGCTCTTCAATATCCTTCTAAGTGACCTGGACACAGGACTGGAAGCGATACTGAGAGAGTTCACACATGATACAAAACTGGGAGGAGCTGCTGACTCCCCCCAGGACAGAGAGGCCCTGCACAGAGACCCTGACAAATCAGAGGACTGAGCAAACACCAACCATGTGAAATTCAACAACAGAAGGTGCCGGATTCTGCACCTGGGGTGGGGCAAACCTGGATGGAGGGACAGACTGGGAATGAGATGATGGAGAGCAGCACCAGGGAAAGGAACTTGGGGGTTCTGATCAATGGCAAGGTGAACAGGAGTCAGCAGAGCCCTGGCAGCCAGGAGGGACAGCCCTGTCCTGGGGACATCAGGCACAGCATCACCAGCCGGGCAAGGGAGGGGATTGTCCTGCTCTGCTCTGGGCTGGGACAGCCTCACCTCGAGTGCTGGGGGCAGTTTTGGGCACCACAATATAAAAAAAGACATTAAACTATTACACAGAGTGTCCAGAGGAGGGTAACAAAGACGGTGGAGGGCCTTGAGGGGAAGCTGTGTGAGGAGCAGCTGAGGTCACTCAGTCTATTGAGCCTGGAGGAGACCGAGGGGAGACCTCATTGCAGTTACAACTTCCTCATGAGGGGAACAGGAGGGGCAGACACTGATCTCTTCTCTGTGGTTACCAGTGACAGGTCCCGAGGGAATGGCCTGAAGTTGTGTCAGCGGAGGTTTAGGCTGGATATTAGAAAAAGGTTCTTCACCCAGAGGGTGGCTGGGCACTGGCACAGGCTCCCCAGGGAAATGGTCACAGCACCAAACCTGACAGAGCTCAAGGTGAGTTTGGACAATGCTCTCAGGCACATGGTATCATTACTGGGGATGGACCAGGAGTTGGACTCAATGATTCTTGTGGGTCCTTTCCAACTCAGCATATACTGTAATTCTTTGATTCTGTGATTGTTTGGTTTTGGGTTTTTTTATTTCTAAAAAATGACACCCTTTGCTTTTCACTATTTATTTGCCAAGTGCTGTTTTGAAATTTTTATAGTACATCTTACAAATGATGTTGACTTTTGAAAGGTATCTATCCTTGGAAGTACTTGGAAATTATTTGCAATTGGACTTAATTTTATAAAAAGAAGGCTTTCTAAATATTAATCAAAAAGTCTTAAGTTAGAGACAGTTCGATACTCTTTGCTTTAGTTTTTGCATTTTGCAAAAGGAGAATAATACATGCAGAATAAAATGCAAGGCTGTAGTCTGCTCCTTTTGGATGAGTTGCAACTTCTCGTTTATCCAGTGATGTAAGATCCTCCCTGCAGCTGTTGGCTCCACTCTTGCTGTTACCGCAGAGGATTTATTTGTCTGCCTCTACTAGCAGGGAAAGTGGCTGAGTCATGTTCAATCTGTAGCATGTTAGAACTTCCAGGTCCTGTCTGCAGAGCTGTTTTCTGTCCAACTGATCCCCAGTCTTTGTGTGGATTTATCCCATCTCAGCTGCAGGACTTTCCATTTGCCTTTACTGAACTCCATAAAGCTCTTGTCAGCCCATTTCCACAGTCTGTTAAGATACTACAGTTCTGCTTTCCAGTATTGCCTCCTTCACCAAATTAGTGTCACCTATGAACAGTGCATTTCATTATCCAGACCATTGTTAAAGTGTGAAACCTTCTCGGTTTCCATCTCAACTCCTGAGGAACAGCACCAGTGAGCAACTAAAACCTTAGAATTAATCTTCACATAGCTGATCACAACCATGGGAAGCCTGGGCTCCTGTTTTCCAGCCAACTGGAATTCTCTACCTATCCATCTGATATCAGGCTTTCTAGTAGGCAGACTATATCTGTAATAGGATAACTGGTCTGTATGTGTGCAGCAACAACACTCTGCTTGCAAGATCTACACATTCTTAACTATGAAATGGACTTGCCATTGGAGACATTAGGACAACATGGTGGTGGCATAACAAGCATACACAATTGTTCAGAAAAATGAAAATATGACATTGTGTTTTGGGGGAAATAAATTCTAGGTTCTTTCTGACAAGTTCTTGCTATGTCATGTCTATTATGGAAGGATCTCTTTGGTCCTAATTAGGTAAGACAAATAACAAATATTTCACCCTTTTCGTGCGGTTTTCCTCAATTTTAAGTTCAAACTGAAGAATTTACAAAACTGTGACTTGGGCAACCATTCAGGACTTCAAGCATTTCATCAGATGAACTTCACCCTTTGCTAAGAACTAAGTGCTAAGAGCTGTATCAATGTAACCTGGTGATTATGAACCAGCAATGCACCAATTGTGTCAACTAAGACCAACAACAGTGCTCCGAGCTGCACCAGGAGAAACCTTTCCAGCAGTTCAAGAGACACGATCCTCTCTCTCTCTCTCTCTTTCTCTCTCCTCAGTACTGGTGAGGCCACTTCTGGACTGCTGGATCCCGTTCTGATCTTCCCAGTATAAGAAAGATAGGGAATTTACTGTTGGCAAGTCCAGGGAAGGGCTGCAAAAATTATTATGGGGCTAAGCACTTAGCTTAGAGAAAGCTTAATCAAAATGACATTTAGAGTTACATTAAGAACCCCTTCAAACATGTCATGAAGCCATAAAAGCAGGACAAGCACTTGTTGTGTATTATTAATGGGGTTCTCCAGGTTAAACTAATCATATTCATATACTATATTACACTATCCAAAGTTCTCAAATTACCCACAAGTAATTTAATATACTTGAATCATATGTCTACAAGCACTGCCAAAATCCATTTGCATTCTTTTCATTGAATAGGAGGTTATACAGGGCAATACAATAGAAATATACTTTAAAATAAAATCATCCTCTGGAATGTCAAGTAGATATATACCAGAGACAACATATTGGCTCTGTGCTTTAAATGATGGATTCAAGAATATGGTGCTGAAGTAGGGCAAAAGTACTTAGATCACCGATGAAAGACTTCATGTCAAAAGGCTTGTACAAACCTTATGGGCACTGACCCACAGTGACAGCCGTTAACATCAGCTTTTGCTGCATCTTGCAGGATGGAACAGAAGAGACTCCTCTAAGAGCAATTTTCTCAGCACTGTACAGCATATCAAGGGAATATATTGGTCATTGTCAGCACTTGGGCATTCAGAATGTATGTTTGGCAATATTTCATTAAGAACCAAACATCTAATTAGGGAAAAAAGTTTATGTTAAAAATTTCCTTAAGAAGAAGTGTATTTTAATAACAATACAGTTATATATATACATATATCCTAAAGCTTTGTTGCTGTTAGACCTACCAAAAAACAAATGAAGAAAGCTGAAACTTAGAAAGTGAGAATTGTTCAGGATGGAAGGGACCATTTGATATCATCTGGTTCAGTCCCTCAGTTCAAGGCATCTATTAATGTGACAACCAGGGTAATCTTCTCATCTTTCTCCTGGGTTCTGAGCAAATACAATTCTCTGACACCAATTACTTAATTTATTTTTACTTGTGTCTGCCTAGTCCACCAATATTATCAGCTCATAATCCTCATGATTCTGTCTCAGGATGGGACATTTAATCCTCTGGTTAAACCATGCATTTCCATTAAAGGACAACTTTGTTCTCTGTCTGCAGCGTAGTTGGTCTCAAAGTGGGACCCATTCCAGAGGATAATGAATAAAATCAGGAGACTTTGAGTGGAATTCTAATAACAAAATCTCTGTGCCTACATTTTACATAGCCATCCAAGATCTCAATTACTGTAACATATGCCAAGACTTCCCTAGACAGAAACCACACAGCAGAAGTCAGGAATTGTTCCTAGTAGGTATTTTGGATGTGTCAACAGTTGGTATGACGCAGAAGTGTGGTTAGCCATGTAAGAATGACCAGAGATAAGTCAATTAGACACAGAGACAAATTCTTACTCTGCTTCATTTGTGGGTGCACACACTCAGCTCATTTAAAATTGTTCATGTAGTGCCTGTAATATAGAAATACAGCTTCAGAGAAGCCTTTCTTTGCATTTCTTGTTCATTAAGTACATAATTAATGGCTATTTTTATGTTTATGATGATTTTTATGTTCTTATGATGATAGGAACAAAAAAGGTCTGAAAGCAGATATGTTTGAAAGTATTAAGGAAAAGGGGATGGATCTTGTCTTTATTAGAAACTGTTTATACTCTATCAGCCCTCAAGTAATTTTCACAACATGAGAAAAAGCCCAAGGGACTTGAATGCCCTTTCTAAATATTCACAAAGGAGAATTATATACAATTTGCATGATATTTAACAAACCCAGAATAGCAAGCCTATCAGTTGCAAATCTGCTAAACTGGGTGAAGTTCTGACATCTGTAAGACTGGTTAGGATTTTATGGATATTTAAAAATCTCTTACATTGCAAACTAAAGTACAACTGCATTACACGAAGTACGTAAAATCTCATGTTCTAGAAAATAAAGGGTTTCAGAAGTGCTAGAGTTTATTTTTAAATTCTGAGTTCAGTGAACAACACCCCTTTGCTCCTTACCCTTACCCCTTTGACCAATCAGTAAAGGTTCAGGTTTATTCTGTTTCGGTCACATTATCACAAAAGGTCAAGAACTGTTTCCACACTGAAGTCTGAATAAAGTTTTCTAATACCATTGCTAAGGATTCACACAGTACTGCCCCATAGTAAAGCAGAACTTGAGCTTAGAGAGGGCAGCAGGGATCTTACAAAGGATCTGAAGGAGAGGAAATGCCACATGATCTACTTGGAAGTAGCAGAGGGATTTAAAAAATTTAATATGGATGTGGCATTAATATTTAAGTACTAAAGATGAAATTGTAAGCAATTCTGAGTAAGAACTGAATGAACTGGAAACACTTAGCATTGAAAAGAGCCTTGATAATACTAGTCATAACTAGAACCAATGAATAAAAAAGCACTAAATAATTTCTTTCAGAATTTACTGGCATGTCAAATGCAAATACACTGTGGACTTGATGTATTTTTTTTTAAAAAAATCCCAAACAAGTATGTGAAGCCATCTCAGAATAAATCCTACAACAAGACACGCCAACTTGGCCAACTGCAAACAACTTGGCAGAGCCAAGAATTCGACAGGATTCTGGTCAATGTGCTGGTAATAAAATCCATTAGTGGAATTCTTACTAGCCTGACAGTTAAATCTCACAGAATGAGATAGTCTTTAAGCATTTGTATGCAATGCTTAGAAGGAAGAATTAAGCTGTTATTGGAAATTTTGGCTTGAGAAACTCAGCTTGGAGCTCCTGCTCAGATACTGATTTTTCTAAAGTATGTAGAGCCGATAAGCTTTGTAACACACGTGATTTTGAACCTAATGATTGCATGAAGTTTGTTTAATATCTTGTACTAAAAATAAGCTAAACTTTATGTTGTCCAGCAACAAGGAATCACAAGCTAATTTCAATTACAGCACATAAAAATAGGGTATATTTTAAATGTATTATGGAAATTATTGTCTCAAATAAAGTAGTTGGAGAAAATTTAAAAAAACAAGAAAATTCAACTATTGGGGAATGTCTTATGACATTGTCTCATTCATATATGTATATATTAATGAGACAAAGTATATCATTTTATATATACATTATAGTATATATGTATTCATATATATATACACATTATAAAACTATAACAAATATATTCACAGACATATTTTATGAAATCATAATAGGAATGACAAAAATCCTGTTAATAACTTCTTGACGTCTATTACTGAGAAGAGTTAACATACTATTTAGTAAAGTCTTCTGGCCTTTTGAGTTGCAAAACCGAATTCCAATTCTCCTACCACATGAGAATTAATGAAGTAGACTCAAGACCACAAAAGAGCAAGCAGCAAACAACAAGGAAAATGCTGTACCATAGAGAGTTGAGATAAACATTTACAATTGTTATGATCTGAACAACTTACATGACAGAGTCAAGTAGAAGTTGTTTGAGCTAATTATTCTTATTCTTTTTTTTTCAACAGTTTTTAATCTTAAAGAAAAAAGAATTTAAGAATTCAGGCCTTAAAAAGGTTTCTCAATGTTAAAGTGAACTTGTTTTTCAGTGTTAAAGAAAAACTAGCAAGGACAATAAGTTAGTTCAAGGCAACATAGCCTGGTTTGAGTTTCTAGAAAAAATAATGAAAGAAGTGCCAGGAGATTTTATTAATAAAGAATTAAAGGATTAAACCAGAGGTAATGTCAATCAATAAAAATAGTTCTTATCAAACAAACTTTATTACCTTCTTTCAAATCAGAAATATATTTGATAATGCTAACTGCAGCAAAGGAAACAGCTTCCTGTAAGGTATTTGTGACAAAGTACTGTATATTATTTGGAATAAAGATTAGCAGTACTTGAAAATAGTAATGCAAACACGAATTGGAACATAAACCAGATGACACGTCAGGATAGATGAAACACAATTTCTTGTGTGAATTTCTACTGGCATCCCACAGGCATGGTAACTTCCAACATTGTTCAATGTTTAATCAATGAACCAGAAGTAAACACAAAATCACTGCTGGTAAAATGTGCAGATGAAAAGACTGAATGAATGATAAATGATGAGGAGGTATGAGTCTTGGAGCACTGAGCCAATTCTAACAAAAAGATGTTAATAATCAAATTCTGGATCAGAACTGTACAAAAGAGGAGAATTGGCTGTCTGAACTGTAGAGTGGTATACAAGATATAAGAAATATCTTTTTTTTTTCCTTGCATATGCCACCAGAGCCCTGAAACACTGCCTGCACTGTTCTTGTCACATTTGCAAGAAAACATCAAAGTTTTAGAAATATTGAAAGGTATAAATTAAATGCAGAAAAGCACAAAGGGCTAGTAGGAAATGCTGCAGAAGAATTCAGAACTCTATTTGTTTATCTTAGTGGAGGTAAGACTGGAAGATGACTGGGTTACAATGACTCAATGTCTTCACAGAGGGAGAATATGAGTATTGATGAAGTCCTGAATTCCAGAAAGGCATATCAAAAATCAGTAGGTGGATATTAAAGCAGGGCTTATTTAAACCATCACTCTTAAAAGTGAGGGCAATCCTTTTAAAAGTATAGTCATGAGTTTCTTGCTGTCTTTATGCACATCCTCATGTCAAACTACGTCACAGGTATTGCCAAAAAAAGTCAATATGGAGGATGAAACAGCCTGGAACAGGCAAAATATTAGACAAGATAATTCTGTCTCAAAAATCTGTGAATTCTTTGCAAAAATGTGCATCGATAGTGGCAAATTCTAATAATGAAAGTGTATTTTTGCATGTATTCCTTTAACTTAGAGGCTTTTTTTTCTACAGGTATTCGGTGGCGGCATAGCACATTTTAATAATTGCTTCTCACATTCCTTCTCGTTCCTTCATTCTCTGCCTGATTTTGAGGTCAGATACTCTAGAAGCAGCCTACAAATTAAATTCCTCTAATTTGTACAGAGATGTATGAACAGAAAACCTGTGGCATTTATCCCAGATTGAGACATAAGCCATGATATGCAGAAGAGGACAAGTAATTGTCTTTTCTTAGTAAGATGTCAAACCTTTTAAAACAACAAACACACACAGGAGGTCTATTCATTTTTCCATACAGAGGATATTAGCACAGATAGTTTCCATTAGTACCAGCAAAATAAGCATGTAAACTTTCTACATACTGTATTTATGGGATTATAAAGATCTCTGATGGTTTTGCCATCAATGATAGATTTTTCTTTCAGAATTTTTATTGTTGGTGCATATGGGGGTCTTTGGATGTAGCTATTAAGCACAGCAGAGCTCTTTACCTCATTTGAAATGGTGTTGGTTGGGGAATTAGCACACACCTCATACTGGTGGCTAATGTAGTTGAAATATAGACATGACTTGCATTTAAAAGGAGAAATATATTTCCTATTCTATCCTATTTTTACAATAACACATTAGATTTTGTTGACTTTATTTTCATTTTGTTCTATCTAGTGATCAGTGAGATCTGTCAGTGGTGGCCTCTTACCCTTTTGCCAGAACAAACTTACTTCCCCACTGAGTTTTTATGCTTTTCGTTTATTAAACTAGTGCAGTATTAGCTAAGAAACAACACAACTCCACTGCCACTAATCAGGCAATTTAGGTAACTGCTCTGAATAGGACTACCAGTGCCTATCTTTCAGCTGGTAACCAACTTTTTACCTTATTTTGAGATATGCTGTTAGAAATTAATCCGTTTCCTTTCTGGTCTTTATCAGACAACAATACCCACTTTCAAAAAAGGACAGGGTATGAACTCACAACTCTTCATTAGAAAATATTTTGGCCAGTTTGATGATATCCACATCTTAATCCTTTTCTCTTTTCTTTTTTCTTTTCTTTTCTTTTCTTTTCTTTTCTTTTCTTTTCTTTTCTTTTCTTTTCTTTTCTTTTCTTTTCTTTTCTTTTTTCTTTTCTTTTCCTTTCTTTTCTTTTCTTTTCTTTTCTTTTCTTTTCTTTTCTTTTCTTTTCTTTTCTTTTCTATCATGCTGTAGGGAGATAATGACTTTAGACTGGGAAAGTTAAGCTTATAGGCTCTTCTACAGTCTCTGAAGAAAAATGGGTACATTGTGGTTAATTTATAATATGACTCCGAGTTCAGGGCACATAATCATCTTGGGGAAATCCTGTTGGTAAGGCTGAATGAACTCAACCTCTCTTAGTGCAAACTAGCCATGTGAAGTTGTTTTCCTTCTTCTCCCTGGATGGCAGACAGATATCCCAGCTAAGAATTTAGTCATCTCATCCTCTTTATAAAAGAACTGTAGCACAGCTAAGCTTTCAACTCCTCTGTTGGATGTTTAAAGATACATAGAATCAATTTGGTCTCAAAGCACACTAAAACAGTAAAGGATAGATCCTGGAGGGTTACTTTCTTCCCACATGTTTCAATACTCATGAATTTTAAAGCCACTTCCTCATTAATAATGAATTAAATATACTTTACCTATGCAAATATCTAAATTTATAGAATAGCTGAAGTTCAATAAATATCCATTTTTTGTTAAAGCAACATGCTTTAGGCTAAATGTCATCAACAGTTCTGTTTATATTTCATTTTATATTTGAATGTCTTGTTAAAAATAAAGACAGTTGCTGTCCTGGACAGGGCTCAGCTGGCAAGGTCTTTTGTCTTAACATTTCAACATTATTACCATAACATCACATGCTTGTGTATGTGTCAGCTGTCATAGTTTAAAGAAATATAAATGCCTACCAAAACAAAGTGTACAGGCAGATCATGATGACAATGACGAGGCCAAGAAAACTGAAACTGGTATGTTTGAATGAATATATGCAGTATTTTTTTCCAAGGGATCTTGTGAAGTTAATTAACAGTTATATACCCTGCTGGCTTTTTTAAACTTTTTTTCCCTGTTTTCTTGCATCTTCTATCATTGAATGGGATAATTCACACCTATATGAGCAAAGAATATTGTCTCAATGTCACAAACATTCTTTTCCTAAATACATAAAGACATTCAGAATCCACTTTCTCTCTTTTGTTGTTAGAAGAATGATCTCTGTGCTGGGAGAGCATCTGTGCATAAACACTTCACTGTGCCCATCTCAGATGCTGAAACCAAGACGAGTGCACTCTGCTGTATTTCCACTTAAGCTGATCCTTGTCTTGAGACTTATTGAAATATATTCTTGACTTAGACAATTTAGTTTTAAATTTAATTAGAGATACAGTTCCAGCATGTTGGTTGTTAATATTTTATATCAATAATTTTATATTTCAGAAGAATGGAAATTTATTAAATATTGAATAAAGCAGTCATTAATAATGAATGCTTTTTTTCTGATGAGACAAATATTTTATATTAAAGGATGAAATATGACACATTATGCTCTGTAAGAAGTGTGCCTATTCAGAGTCAATTTACAGTTCATCTTGAGCAAGTGTAGTGTCCAAAAAGTGTCTGTGTGAGAGAAGGAGAAGGAGAGGGAGGATTAAGATGATAATTTTATTTTTCACCATTCCAGCTATATATTTGTCCCTAAGGTACCAAGAGTGAGTGTTTGAGGAAATAAAATGCCCTTTTTTTCTCTACAGTAGACAATAAGCCTGGCATTCCCACTCATTCTTTTTGTGGTGCTCTACAGTTTTTACTTTCAGCTGCTTGATCATTGTTCCATTTCTCTTTTCCATTTTAGATTCTTTGCCTTTTGTTCCTGCTGCTAAGTGTAGAACACTCGGTATAAAGAAAGAAAACAGGGTGGTAGAGATGATATTTCCTTTAACTTCAACTCGTTTTAAAACATGGACATGTTTTGTGACACTGGCATCAAACTTTAATTCTGACATTATTTCTAGGTCAATATGGGCATCTCAAAGTGGTTCACCGAGAGAAAAGAAAAGATAATTGAATTTTTTTCCCAAAGCTGGTCCAACATAAACTGGTAGGCACAGGAAAATGTGCTTGATCAGCAGTCATACTCTATTGCAGTGAATACCAACTTCTAACAGTCTTTTGATCATAGAAAACCTTGTTATTTCTTCCCAGAAGAATATTCTTCACCATTGCTGTATTTCATAATGAAAACAGTTTAATGATCAAAGGGAGCCATTTTTATTTCTGACATAGAAGCTTTTACCATTAAAGTATGAAAAAGCATTTATTGTTGAACATTTTTCTTCTGAAAAACTACTTTGAGCAGAAAGGAAGGGGTTATTTTTTGTCAGACACACTTTCTAGGGACAGTACCAGCATGTCTATCACTTTTTGCTGGAGACAGGCTGGAAGAATGCAGTCTGCATAACCAAAAATAGCTGCATTCCAAGAACCGTATTTCCTTTTAAACTCACCTTGCTTGACACATTTAGTGCCAGATGGAAACACTGCTAAATATTTTGAACTCACATGTTGCTTGTTCATTACAAATGTTGAGATTTCAACTGTTCCATCCTAATATTCTGTTTCTATTTCCTTGATAGTGAATACCAGATTGCAACCGTTCTAAAGCTGACATCCACTCTGACTGCTTAATGAGAACTTGCAATACTCTCACAAAAATCCAGCAAAATTAAAACTTTAATTGAAATGGATCACTCAAGGTGGATGAACCGAAAGGTTTGCAGTAAGGTTTGATTAAAGATAAGATGATACTTTAATGCTTTAATGCAAAAGAAAGAGTGGACTGCGTGTTCAGGAAATTTATGTGTAAACTAGAACATAAAACTAGAATTTAGTCTCAAGTGAAATGTTTCAAGAATCATTGCATGACTAAGTTAAAGTAAATTATGCAAAGCACAGACTGTAGGGAATAATTTTGCAAATGAATTTTTATCTCTAATTTCCCAGGCTAAGAATATCCATGATACCAGCAAATCCTGAGTGGTGAAAATGACAATTCTACTATGTTCTTTTAATGGATCATTATTTTTATCATCCTCTGGAGGACACTTAACAAACAAGGGATTCTATCCTGAAACCATCAAAGGATATTTTTACTGCATAGAATATCTGTCCACAATGGACCTAAAAAAAGAATCAGAAACACTGAAAGCTAGACATGCCAATTTTTTTATCCCTGATCAATCCAGATGACTGGACAGAAACCAAATTGCCATTAAATGTCATAGAAATAAGAATTATCCTGTTGTTTGTTCATCTTCAGACAGTAAGACATATTTAAGACAAACTGCTTTGCTCTTGTAGGTTGTGCTACTCTAACATTATGAGATTTTGTTGCTGCCTGGAAAATGGTGATGTTAAAAATACTTGTATGGATATCTCCCATCACCATAAAATGTTTGGAAATTTCAAAGCCCTAAGGAGAAAGGGACACTGTGAAATATTTAAATTTTGTTACAGCACAGACTGTTCCAAGGAATGTAGTTAGCCCTCTCTTATTCCAACCATCTTCATAAGCTGTGAGCTGTTGAGGGATCTTAACATAGAGGTGCACAATC